>JAHZNC010005970.1:0-26234 GCA_027744095.1 Zhuqinia jingwanae | reverse complement strand
GTCTTGGGAACAATACTCATCAGACCCTGGTCTCGTACCGCCCCAGTGTGGAGGAATCAATTCTAACGGAAACCTCTCTGCAATTACCTTTTTCCACTTATCCGGTTCCGGTCCATAAATGTCAACCTTTTCCAATGTGTGCTTTGGAATCAATGGCTTAAGTAGGTTGAACAATAAGTAGAATATTTTAGGCGCGTTGACAACCAGAGTATAATGAACCATTTCGGGATAATTTGGCTCAAACATTTTTGGGAGGCGCATCATAAAATCCCTATAAAGCTTGCTGGTAATTTGGCGGAAACTGTATCCTTCCATATCACAAATTTGCACTAATCGAGTCACAGGTCGACCTTGTTCCTTGCTAGTCTTTCGTAGTTGATCAATCATCTTTTCGTTGAGATTGATCTGGTATCTGAGTACGTTGTCAATTCCGTACTTTTCTAATAAAGTCCGCAAATCGTGACGCCCCATCGGCAAAAGTAGAATCGGATACCCGTCCTTGTCCACACCCAAGCGAGCTAATGTGGACAATTGCTGCATCTCTTTTGGAACTGGTTCTCTTTCTAAAATTCCCTCCACATTGTTCTGTTGTCGCCATTCCAGCGAAGCCTTCAACATTTGAAAAGCCTTGTCTAGATCCAAAGTGCGGGCTCTCAGCCACCGAATCAGTTGCGCATCACTGTTTTGCTCCTCAGTCAACTCCAAAACTGCACATTTTTGTCGGAATTCTACAATTCGCTCTTGTTCCTGTTGGGAGTATTCCTCCGGGGGGAAGAGAGGAGGCGTCGTCGTCATTTTATATTATATGTATATTATCTTTTACTGTTGATTCAGTTCCAGCTTCAGTAGCAACAAGTGGAACACTTAGCACTTCTGACGAGAAGTAGTATGAAACAGATATACATACATACATACCTATACATACATAATATTCACGTCATGCCTGCATGAAAACAAAATTCACACTGAGTTTGGAACATAAACGCAAATATTATTATCTTATTGCTATCATGGTCAGCCAGTGCTCATCATTCAGTTTCATTCAATATAGTTAAAGCTAATTGCTCAGGCAACGAATGCTTCACATATGCAAGTAATTGTATTATTGGTTTCCCAAATCAAATCCCGTTGTGATTATAGCATGCAGTGATGTATTCGCGCTCACGTAAACAGCCCAGTCTATAATATTTTTTGTCTTTTATTTTTTAAATATGCATATGTGGTATGTGTACCTAGGTATGTTTTCAAGAGGCATAATAATATGGATGTGATGCTGATAGACTAAATTCACTGATGAGGAATGACACTGCAAAAAAAGACAAAGTAATATATACATATGTAACAGTACATATCAAAAGCAGATTTTTGTTTGTCCATGTATAATACTTAAATTCATTTGAGTTCATTGAGATTCTACGCTATTGTAATAAATAATGGGACGTAAACATGTATAACTATGAAGTACCTTTGTAGTTTATGCTAAGATGCATCTTTAAAGAGTACGACCATCTTTGAGGAAGAAGGTTGAAAATGGCAAGCATAAGTGTCATTTTCACATCTTTTACTAATCTCAAAACCTCCTCATCTCAAATTATTCCTAGTAAACTTCCAAATACTACATACCAAAATCTCAATATTTAATTATTCATAAGTTAAGAAAATTTGCGACTATATTCACAAGGTATTGCACAAGCGCGCATTTTGACTGACATACATACAACACAAAATCATGAAGCATAGATTGCTGTGATATGTACGAGTTGCCAAGGTCACCATTTACCAGTTGCCATTTACACTTATGTACAATTGAACATGCGAATCTAATCTGGGTAATTACAAGTAATTCACACGCCATAACTTATCATTTAATTTCAATTGTCAGCATTAAATCGTCATCATCGCAATAAATAACTATCCACAATCCACACACAACATTGCCCAACAATTCATCCTCAACATGTACAAAAACATGTTTTCGTGTGGATGAAAAATGAGTTGAAAAAAACAATCTTGTTCAAAAAGTTGAATTTTTCTGTTGTTATAACTTCCAACATCAAAACGGGGACAAATGTCCATGAGTATTTTTATTGTAAAATATATATGCATAGTTGTTGTGCCTGTTATGTTGTTTGCAGAACTCCATTAATATTTTAAACTAATGTCGCATAAAATAGTAACACAAGATGATGATGTTTCAAATTCATCATTTCGCTCACAACAATACTAACTGGACAGAGTTAAAGTGACTGGGAAATAAGCATAAATTTATTAAGATACTAATTACATGTTGCATTGATCTTTACAGCGCGTAAAATTATACTACAATATTTATAAACAACTTTGCATTACATTATTGCATGACTGAAAACCCCTCATTGTTCCTCATTCCCAGGTTCTCCTCTTCACTGTTATTTATAGTATCAACATTCCGTGCTTCGGGGTTTGCTGCTGATTTCCAAAGAAATTGTCATCTTGGAGCAAATTGAAACGAATTGTTCAATTGCTCTTTGCGCTAGAGAGTAGCTTTTACTAAAGCAAATTGCATGCCCTGTAAATTTATAAAGTCACAGATTAAAATCAGTAATTTAATTATTGCTTGAGTATGTACAGTCAACAATACAATTGCACGAGACCCAAGGTTAGAAATGAGTATGAGTAAACGGCATGCCTTGTTTTTCGGAATAATTTTTTCACGGTCTGGAATCCAGAGAATCCACACTCCAGACTCTAGATAATAACGTGGATCGTAATGAACAGCATGAATTGGAATTTGTTCAAACTTTGACTGTTCTCCTGCAGTGGTTTCCCAACATTTACTATATTACTATCAATTGCAAAGTTACAATGTAAGTGTAACTAAACAAATCATAAATCATGTTGAAACAGTTTTGTTGTAAGAAGAAAAGCGACATCACAAAAAGATTTTTTCGCCTCATCACCCGAGTCAAGGTCACAGATAATTATGCACATATATTCCTGAAACATACACATACAACTACATACGAAAGAAATGTACCAACAGATAGAGTTGTCAATTATTGTACCCGAGATATTTTTTGTGCAGTAAATCGTCATACCATAATAAACAAGATTAAGAATATGTTATTTAACAAAAGGAACAAATTATTAGCAGAAAGAATAAATGCAATATTTTGGAAATGCCTGGACATGGCCAGGCGTGTATTTTCAAAATATTGCATTCTTTGATAGTAGACTTTAGTGTCAAAATGGGGAAATCCGGATACATTCGTTCTGTAATACGAATAACCAGAGCGAGTCAAATCGCATAATTTCGATTTTTTGCATTATGCAACTCTTTTTGTAAAAAAATTGCCCAACCCGTGAGGGTTTGCACTAAATTTAAATGAAAAACTTAAAACGCCGCCCAATTTTTCATTTATATTTTGCCTGTCAGCGTGAGAACCTTCCCGTTTGGTGTTAATTTGTCTGTTTTTGTTCCATTACCCCAACTACAAATGATTTTTCTACTTTAAATTCGACTAAATGATACTAATTTTAGATGTTTGTTACTGTTATGAATTTTTCTAGAATATTTTTTCCGTTAGATATTTTCATTTTAGTGGTATTTTTAAGAACGCATATAAACGCACAACTTCAGGTATTAACTGCATAAAAAATTGCTAAAATAGCATTCAAATCGGTCGCTCAACGAATGTCATAAATATTTAAACTGTTCGGAACTAACGGAATAGTGATATAAATAACTTGCATGATTACTTTTATGTATCTCCACAAAATAGGTATTATGTATGGGATAAAATATGTAGTTAAATATGTAGCTTTTTCAAGATCTGTAAACTCATTCTTTAAAACAAAGGTTCATGCACATTATATAATTATTATTATTATAAATTATCCGACATACATGTTACATAATGTAACCATACTTTTCCCCTCCTCACTGGATTGAATAATGTTTTAAAATTACTGGAATAGAAGTCGAACGGAGCGACAAAAAAATTGCTCACTGTACCCCAACAATGAAAATTCATCTCTACTTCTCTTACGTGTGTATTTATCCTACTCACTATTTACACAGTCAGTGTCAGTTTCGGATTTTATATTGCACACACATTCAACATTGTACATACCTATATCCATAACATGTACTATATGTACCCAAAAACCTCATGTTTTTATTTGTACCATGTTACATTTACATTATTGTAGGCTTTGTGGAATTGTTTGCTACGTTTCTCATTGGCATTTGGGTTCCTTGTTGCATCATCATCATCATCATCAATTTTATTGCAATCGGGTACACCTCTACAGAGGTTGTTGCTAGAAAAGAAAGAAATCCGTTCCATTACTTTGGTTCACGTACGCACGTCGTCGTCTCAATGAAGGGAAAAGATGCAAGAATTTTACATGTGAGCAATGCTGATGCAATATAGGTTGCATTTATAGCTCATTTTCTCATCAAATGTAATAATTATTGTCATACTATACATAACATAATATTATATAAAGTTTAAAACAAACTAAAGATTGTACAGGCTATCAAATTTTGATATTTTCCTATAATTTTAAATGGATGGTAAGTACGAAAGTAATACGTACAACGTAGTATAGTAAGTAAGTTGTAAGTAGTAGTAAATAGGTACATAGGTCAAACTCGTGTGTGCTGCTTCTTATTGATCTCCAGACTGGAAAAGTAAGTAGGTAGTGGCTCTCGTAGTAGTAAGCAAGCTGGCTGGATAACACAAGGATCCTACTTCCGCTCCTATCCTGCAAATGCTAACATAACTTGTCAAATTCCAAAATATTCCATACGCATTCCATGCCATATGCCTATTCACATTCCCCTTCTGCCATAATAATCTCCAGTCGCACAACAACGCAATAAACATCTTTCGGGGATGCTTTATTAACAGACACAGAGGTTGTGTTCACTCACATCAAAGAAATCACGCATATAAACTTTTAAAGTCAAAGTCTCTTCATATCAAATATTAAAGTGAGTTTATAAGGTAAGATAAGACTAATTGATTTAGATTGCACAGAATAAATTAACACAGACGGTAATGGTGGTGCTTTAAGAGAACTTTAAAATTGATGTGCTTAAATTGGTTATTTGGTAGCACAAAATCAGAATTTCTCTATCTCTCTCTCTCTCTGCGTGAGAAGAGCGTGACTCAGCAAATATCATTTCTTGCGTTGTAAATTACTTGCACAAGTGAAAGAGTTGAAGTGGCTGCCGGTTTGACAACTGAAATATAAATGTAATTTTGAATGTATTGTGATTATTATGGTTTCAGGTGGTGATGTTGTGGCAGTGATTTCCACCTTGTTGGTCACATTATTTGCTATTTATCACGTTCAAATAAATTCACCTACCGTGCTTTCGGTATCAGGAGCAACAGATTTTGAATTGGGTGAACAAGATCCAGACTTTTGTCCAGTGTCAGCTGATCCTTCTTCGTGTTTAGAAGGAGCTTCAAGTAAAATGGTAAGTATAAAATGATGCGATTTAAATTTGATATGAATGTGATTGTAGTAAAAGAAAATGTTAATTTGGTGGTTTAGGGTGACCCAAGTAATCCAACTACTACTACTACTACTACTAGCGAAGATGGAACTCTCTACGACTTGTCGTACACGAGCATTGATGGAACTGAGGAGTCAATGCAAAAGTACCGAGATCATGTACTGATAGTTGTGAATGTTGCCTCAAAATGTGGTTACACTTGTGTCAATTACGAACAGTTGACTGAACTGTTTGACAAGTATTCGGAGTCCGAGGGTCTGCGAATTTTGGCCTTCCCTTGCAACCAGTTTATGGGGCAGGAACCTTTGGGCGAGAAGGAAATTAAGGAGTTTGCAGCTACATACAATGTCCAGTATGACATGGGCAGCAAAGTGGACGTTAATGGGGATAACACCCATCCCGTTTGGAAGTTCCTCAAGAAAAGGCAGGGTGGTTTTATGGGAGATTTTATCAAGTGGAACTTTACAAAGTTTCTTGTGGACAAGAAAGGAAACGTTGTTAAGCGATACTCGCCCACTACCAATCCAAGGGTTATAAAAAATTTCATTATATATATTTACCGGATATACATATACTTGTTATTTATTCAATGCAACCATTTAAAAAATTTGATTTTAAAATAGATCATATCAAATTAATTAATCTTTTTTTCGTAATTTCAGGAACTAGAAAAGGATCTCTTGACTTACTTCAAAGAAACCACCTAAAAAGTGATACTATATAATAAAGTCAGTTTATTTGAATTAAGAATTTTCCTGTTCGACAAGACAATTTTTCTGACATTTTCTCTCATAATAAAAATGTTTGTAAATATTTCAAAATAATATATGAAGCTATGTATTATCAAGAATAAGAGTTCTAAATAATTATGAATTGTTCAACAATACTATTACATAAATATATGTGTATGTCATGCGTGTTTGCATATGTGAATCATGTGCTAAATAATTGATATTACAAATTTACTTCATTTAATGGAAATCAAATAAATGCCAAAAAGTTACAATGTTTCAAATTCAAACTAAATTTCATAATCAAATTATTATGAATATATTGAAAATTACTACGGGTTTCCATAAGTTCATGTCATTATTATTACTGACAAACCATTGTTGGCTTAGGTCCTGGGCTTGCCCAGTAGGTCCCATGAGGGTACTCATAAGTGGAAACACTTTCATCCTTCATGTGTCCACTATAACCAGGCTCAGTGGGACACAAGTATCGACCATTTTTAACCAGTGGTGGTGTCGAGAAATGCTCATGAAGATGATCCACCCATTCGATAATCCTGTTTTCCTGGCTAACGGAAGTTGTATAACAAGGATATCCATTTCGTCGAATCTCCTGTTCCCGTTCGACAGAGGTGGAACGCGTGGCCTGTAGCATGGTCACGCATTCCTCTGGAGTTATTACGTCCCGACTAAAATAAGCATTTAAACAAAAGTACTGTATATACATACATAGATGTATATATACACTTATGTGAGCATTTTACAATGTTGTTTTACATATATCTAAAGTCAATTGTTGACACCAATTGTTCAGGGGTCATGTCCACCAACAGCTTCCACACCGGCTTTTTCTCTAATCTTGCCCACAAGTCCCACAGAGCATTGATCACCGCTGCTGTTGCCAACTGGATCACACCCTTCTCCGGCCCCACCCATCTTATTTGGCTTTCGCTAGTTAAATTCCTATAGAATTTTGCAAAATCTTTCCATATTTCCCGACAATTTTTACCTTCTACGAGAAATCTCAAGGTTTTCACCGCCTGCACAACAATCTCGGTACCACGACCGCAGGTAAAAGTCAGTCCGTATCCTTTCAGCTCAGCATCCTCCTCCAAATGAATAACCACATAAGCACAGGAATAATCTGGATCTGTATGCATGGCGTCAGAACCATGGGCTTCCAAGGAAGTTGGAAACCGAACATCATGTACTTCCACCTTCGAAATTGTTAAAGGGGCGGAATTTGCCATGATATATTTTGCTTACTAAAATTTATCTCCTAAAATGACTTGCTTATTCTTTGAAGTTTCGACTCTTAATGTCACAATATTGAATATATGATCATTATAATGAAAATATATACCCACCTATGTATATGTTGTATATAAGATGTTTTAATCTTTCAGCTTCTCACTTCTCTGTTGTCTGTCAATAAAAAGATTAGTACTACTTACAAGTTACAACTTACTCATGTTGAGCATAATTTCCAATCCAGAGATTCCTCTCAACCTCTTAAAGTAACAAAACGATAATCCACATAATCCAGTAACTGCTGGCATTTCTCTGCTATATAATAGAGTATCTTATCGCATTCAACGAAACATACTATCAAATGATTTAGAAAAAGCACAAACAGAATGAAAGGAGCTTGAAAAACCGGATCGGAGACATTCTTATATAATAAGAATCTTGTTATATTCCATGTATATAACTTATTCCCATTCCCACCCCGTTTGTCACATCGGTGCTTTAAAGTTGAAAGCATATTATGCATTCAAGCATTTAGCAATTTAGCACAAATGCATACCGAAACGGTGAACGGGACAGAATGATGGTGATATCCATGATCTTTCTTATGCATGTCTCCCTCTGTCACATTCATGTCACGATGTCACAAATTAGTTTTTAGTCCCACTGCCCATTGTAATGGTCACATTACTTTTAAGTAACAATAATATGTTATATAGTCAACAAAATCAACACATTTGAAATGCAAAAACTTGTACCGTACTTCAAACTAATTTATTCAAAATTGTAAAAGCCACGAATTCATGTGAATGGCTGCCTAAAAATAGAAGCTTCTTTATGGACGGCCCCTTATAGAGCTGCATACTGTAATAAATTATCATTAATTAATAATAATACTATAATGTTGACTGTTGTATGCGAGCATATAATATTGGATTGGAATAAGAATTATAATGATACACGATACCACATATCGGCTTTTGTCAATGACCTTTTTTAGTCTTTCGTTTCTCTTGCCCAAAACACGGGCCTGATCAATGAAGTTAATTTTGCCCCATAAGTGAAAGCCTTGATGCGTCGTCGTCGTCGTCATAGTGGCATACCAGATATACCTACACAGTCTTACAATTAGTAAACTTTGAGATTTTCATGAAAACAATTTTCAGGTTATCGGGTTGACTTTCATTCCGTGTGGCTCTGTCGCTTGACTTAAGTTACGACCACAAGAAAACCAAATTGTGGCGGAATTGGCATTGCTGTGCAGCTTCATTTAGAAATCCAATTCAAACGGTCATTCATAAAAACGAAACCGTATTTTATCGAACACTAGAAGCCATTAAAAGCAACGTCCTTCCTGGTTCACACTGCACACACAACGTGGAGAGAACGTATTAACAAAACTAATATTAACAACGTTGTACCGTACCGTATTTCGTTTTTAAGGACATTGTCATGTGCGTAATCTGTAACTTTTTTAGTCTGCTCGTCCTCCATTCATTCATACCTAAAGTCCATAAAATAATGTAATTATAACTATCATCATCCTATTTCGTTTTTAAGGACATTGTCATGTGCGTAATCTGTAACTTTTTTAGTCTGCTCGTCCTCCATTCATTCATACCTAAAGTCCATAAAATAATGTAATTATAACTATCATCAAATTTCTTTTAAAATTATATAATTAAAACCAAGCAAGCAGCAATTAGCTCGACAGGATCGTTCTTCCCGTTAAGATGAAATGTCAAATTATTTTCTTATCCTTTTTATCATCCGGATCCTCATATAGGGCTTCACAAGCGTGATATCGTCTCCCAGTCCCCAAAAAGTTGTACAGAGTTAACAGTAATTTGTTAAAACTACTACTTAAAAAGTGGGGTAATTTTTTGACCCCACTCTCAAAAATACGTACAGACGCACCATGTGCATCTGCATAAAATTTAGTATTTGAAATTTGAATGATCCTTAATTGCAGCATACTGAAATCTCTGCGTGGCGTTCGCTGCGTTCATTTCTCCATTTGTGTATTGTAAATTACAATTTGTAATACTGCAGTTATCATCCGAGCATTTTGATCGCGTTGTTGGTCCAGTGAGACAAGATCAGAGAGTTGGTGCCTTTTTGCTTGTCTTCTTTCAAGCTTGTGTACTGTAAACTATTTGTTAGCCCGGTCGATGTTTCGTTCAGTTACAACATTATCCTTTTAAAGTGCGGATAGTTTTTAGATTTCAGATAATCTAAGTATTTTATTAATTGTAGTTTTGTGATTTTTCCAAATTAAGTAATTAATTATATTAATATCGATTTGTTTGGAATTGAACGATGTCAGTTTCGAAGATTGCGTGTGAACGTGAGGTAAATCCTCAACTAAGAAAATTTGCGGATGGCTTGAAAGCCAGTGGAGACTTTCTGAGCAAAGGATTTGAGCTTTGTGAAAAAGTTAGTTCCCCATTTTAAAAGTTACTGTTTCGGGGAAAAATTATTTTTTATAATAATATGCATTGTACTTAGTTTAGATTGGTTAATTTTTTTGCTAGGTCAACAGGCATCTTCAGCAGGTAATTTCCAATGGGAAACTGGAATTTTCCATCGCTTCCATCCGTTACGCAGGCAGTGTGGGAAAGCGAACTGATGTGAAAACCCCCGATTTCGATATCGTTATGAAAATGAATAATCGGGAGCCACCATTCGAAGATGTACTTCAGTTATTTCAACGGATTTTGAACGAAAGCTCGTCCCAGCTTGAAATTGACAGAAGCTCTATTCGCTTGACGCTCTGTTCAATCCAGTTTGATTTCGTCGACGGACTTTCTGTAGATTTACTACCAGCCAGCGCAAAATTAAGCGACACTGAAGCTCTTCAGAGGATGAAAAGCTCCAGCTCTCCCCAAACCCGCAGGCTGTACAGCAGTACTTTAGTCGCAACGCAGGTGGAATTTATGAAGCAGCAAGATGCTTTTGCCCACGCTGCTGCCCGCTTGGCAAAGAATTGGTACAAAACCATGTGCCTCCATGAGCACGTCACTGGGGGGAGTTACATTTTCGAGCTTCTAGGGGTTGCTGCCGCAATTGAGGAACATCAAGGTTCCTTGTGGAGTGCGTTCATGCGCGTAGTTGAAAAGGTGGAAAATTTGGATCGCCTCCAACTATCTTTCGAGGGTCCTGGACCATGGAAAATTAAATCGACTGCCGTGGAAGGTCATCAAATTCCATACCTGATGGAGCCCTCCAACCCGACCAACAATATTTTGCTTGGCATAAAGCCCTCTGTACGGGATGCAATGAAGGCGAAAGCACGATCAATGAAAAGTCGTCTTGAGAGATTAATGAAGGGAGAGGAGTATTGGAAGGTTGTCGAGAAGGAGCCCGAGATTGATTTCAAAAAATTGTTTCAGTGCTAAACGTGGGTAACTTGTCGCTACCTATCTACCTACCAACTGTTCTGTTGTTAGGACCGAATTGTGCATTGATTTATATACAAATAAAAGCTAAATTAAAAACATTTGTGTTATGATATAGTTTATTTAATTTATTAGGGACCACCACCACCCCTTTTTCTATATAATGATGATTTAAAATGCATCTAACAAAGTTCTAAATTTTATTTCCAAATCCAAAATGTTACTTCTTTTGTCACGTTCAGTCGTAGTATAGCATAATATTGTGTATAAATTACACTCGAACGTTAATGCTTACTCATTGCTTGCGATGTGATACGTCGTTGTATAGTACGTAGTTTGGTAATCGCACAAAAGACCCATCATAACTGTAGGTTTCTATGTTTACGCTTATACGATTAAAAATGATAGGAAATCACTAAAAAAATTCTATCTAAACATACAAAACTCCTAATTTGCAAGTAAACGTAATTGTGTAAATAAAATGGTATACAATATTTTTTATGTAATGTAAATGTACTTATGTAATTCATTCCCCTTAATGTTCAGTTGCTATGGCTATGTAGCAGTTACAATTAAATTTAATCACATATAACGCACATCTTGTTTCGTTGAACTTTTCGTAGAACTCCATAATATGCAACATGCACATGGCGTTATAAAATAGGTGCATTAATATTTAATTGGGCTTTATCTTCCAGTGGTGGCTTTATGTATACATAATATAGTGTACTAATGTTGGTAGTACCAACTTGGTACCCATCAGCATCAACATAACACTAATAATGATAATGACTAGGTTTTTCCCATCGTCTACCTGCACTATCGGTAATGTACTATAATGAACATCATTAAAGCAAACTTGTTTGAGATTATTTTTGCAGTATACTATTTTATATTTTGAAAGTGAAGCAAATAGGGTTTAACTGCAAACTTGTTTTACATAAAATACTGGAAAATCCTCCAACAGTGATTGTATTATCCCATGTGTAATTGTGTATGTTTTAAATGTACCGATATAATGTATCATTCTAAAAATTAATTTTATTTGCAGCTTTTCTAAAAACCAATATTATTAGGTTATTAGGTACTATTCAATCTAAATCCTCCAGTGGAATGTTATTTGTATAATATGTTATTTATATTATTAAAAAATCCACAACAGTGGAATTACCAAAGACACTATAAAATGCATATAGAGATTGGGCGTTTGATATTTATCATCGTCTTGCTGGTTTCTCTGAGATCATCACAATTGTAGTTTTATGCAAGCACTTAAATATATACATACAACAACATAATTTTCTCAGGGAATCTCACAACTAGTTGTAATTCTAAGTATGATCACTCATCTTGACTTTAAAATTATTTGTTAGTGTTACTCAACAAAGGATGTTGTTTGAAGTCTCGAAATGTTTTGTTTTTTAGATTCTCTGATTTTTTCTCCAATCTACAGCAGTTTATCAGCACAGCTAATCAATATTATGCCTGTATGAAATGATGAAATATACTACTCCACAGCAATTTTGTAAAATATTACGTCTCAATGTATGAACATGTATGTCTTATCGTTTTCGGATTTTGGAATTAAAACAAACAAAAAACAATCAAAATGCGCTCCAACCAAAATATTGCATCAAGTCAAATGCGTAATATTTTTTATTATTTCTCAATCATTATATATTTATTACTCTGGTCTAGAAAGAAAAGTACATTAGATACAAAAAACATCACAAACCCCATCAAGAAACAAGAATTCAACAATAATCATTGATTTATCTGCATTATATTTCTCAATAATTCCTAAATGTGTAAATAGGTATATGTAGTTTATTGTACATTTGAAATGCAAACAGATTAGAAGTAGAGAGGTCAATGTTTGTTTTTTCTCTTGAAAGAGAAATTTCTTTCACTCTTTTGAGTAATATAATATTATTCTAGTCTCAAACTAAGAACAGTTGGTGATTGTTCAAAATTGTTGGAAATCATTGAGTCGTTTTTTTGTTGAAACAATGACTAATTCTTCAGAGTTTGATCTACATTTTGTAAATTTAAACTCCAGTTTGGGAACTGATAATTATCATGAATCTGTGACAGTGAAAAGGGTCATTGGACCGATTCTGGAATACTGCGTGCTCACAGTGATTTTCTACTTTTTGTATGAATGGAATTGGTCTGATTCAGCAAGGCAAAAGCATTTAAAGGCATTCCCATGTCCAAAAACATTTCCATTTATTGGAAACGGACTGGATCTTCTTTTCAAACCAACTGATTTTTACAAATGGAGTTGGAATATGTGCCGTACGTGGGGTGGAGATGTGGTCATCACTTGGCGTCTCAATTTTCCTATGGCATGGGTTAGCAGTTTTGAAACAGCTAGAGTAAGTAGAAAAACGCATTAACTATGCATGTCGTGTTTTTTTATGTTTTTAAGTTTTATGTATTGTATAAAATGAACCCTAATTTTAATTTAAGATGTCAATTTTTCCCGTTTTGTCTTTGTTTTGTAGCAACTCCTCGCAAATCCTAAATTTGTTTCGAAATCAAAAGATATTGACATGTTTTGGCGGCAACATGGTGGAAACGGGCTGTCTAGTTGTCCTGGCCATCTTCACAATGAAAGAAGAAAACTTCTTCATCCTGGTTATACCCGTCAGGCTGTGGACCGCTCTGTCTACATTTTCAAGGAAGAAAGCATAAGACTAGTAGAAAAATTGCAACCTATGGCGAAATCAGGAAAAAGCTTTGAAATTTTAGATATGGTAATGCCCTGTTCATTCCGAATAATTTGTCGTTCCACTTTCGGCGACAGTTTCATGGAAGATCAGTCAGAGGAGGAGGCTCTTCGTCAAATGCACGCTCTTCACGAAATAAGCCAAAAATTTACCCAAAGACTAATGAGTCCTTACCTCTGGCTTAGGAACGATTTTATATACTTCCATTTGACCAGAGAAGGTAGAAAACTTTGCAAAACCTGGAAAATCATACACGACTTTGGAACAATGGCTATCAAACGAAGACGGGAGTATAGACTAGCTCACGAAACGGAGGAACTTAATGGAATACCAACAAGTTATCTAGATATGCTCCTTGATTTTGTCGAAAAAGGGGATCTCAAGGAGGATGCTGTTTTAGGAGAACTGAATAATTACATTGTAGCAGCTTATGATACCACATCCTTGGCAGTAGCTTGGGCACTCTTTGCATTGTCATTGAATGACTCTTCTCACCAAGACAAACTTTTTAAGGAAATGCAAGAAATTTTTGGAGACGTGCCCACTTCCGAACTTAATATTACATCAGCAGACACAAAAAAAATGAAATATTTGGAGTTGTGTGTTAAAGAATCCTTAAGATTATTTCCTACATCTCCAGTATTACCCCGGAATGCGACAGAAGACATGCCACTGAAAGATGGCAGGGTTATTCCAGCTGGAACCGATGTATACATAATGATTGACATGATACATAGGGATCCAAATTTATTCGAGTCTCCAAATGCATTCATGCCAGAAAGATTTTTGAAACCTAATCCCGCATTTATGCCGTTCAGTTTAGGAGTTCGAAACTGCATCGGTCAAGTGTATGCCATGCACCAGATCAAGGTCCAGTTGGCTTTACTATTGCGGGAGTATGTTTGGGAGACCATGGATAAGGAAGAGACATTGCCAAGAGTGTTTCAAGCGTTAATGGTACCTGCAGAGGGCATCCGATTTAGGATTACGAAGAGAAAAAAATGAACTTTGAAAATCAAACACATTATTTCAAAAAATATAATACTTTAATTTGTAAAAATCTTTTAAATAAAATTCCATTTCATGTGTAAAAAGAAAATTGCATGCATAATTATGCGTGCATTTTGCATTTCATGCCTGCAAACAACGTAATAATAATTTATCTGCAATGCCGATGCAGGCGACATAAAACAACAAAGTTCGCTTACATTGTACTGCAACTTTTGCAGTCTACAAAAGCCGTATGAACAAAAGATTAACGAAAAGAATTGGGGCTTTGGTACACAAGCGCCCCAGTTTGAAATGCCCATAGTCTGACTTCAGGTGTATACTGTGTATACCTTCTTATATACCTTACCACCCAAGCTATATATCTAATCAACAAACAAAACAAAATGTTGTGTAGTTGATGGTTGATTTAAAACAAACGAAACGCATTGTGTTGCAAATGAATAAATTTACCGAAACAATGGATATTCAAATGATGTGATGTTGTTGTAAATACATTACACACCTAATTAAGTGCTACAATTTTACTCTGAATTTGGTTGAATAGCTTGAGTCATTCGTGTTTTGACTGTGTGTGTGTATAGTGACTTATGTATTGACAGCTGACTTTTTTTTTGCATATATTCAGTAGCAGTGTGTTTTATGCTAATTGTTGGTCTAAACTAATTTGGGTTTAAAGTCAAAGTTTATTGCGGTACGCCAGACAATGGCGAACGCGGCTGGTCATTATCATGCGCAGGGAGGTCGACCTCAGTTTCCTTCGTATGCTTCATCAACAACGACAAGTAAGTTGAAAGAAGGAGGTTAATAATGTGTGCAAGGTAAGAAAGAATCCCGGGACCAACTAAATAAATGGGTTTACTATGTTTTATGTCAAAGGTGGACATTACTATCAACAGTCACAGCAACGTCATCAACAACCATCAGGTTTCCAGTACTATGCTCCACCTCCCCCTCAACCACCAGCACCTCCAGGCGCAGGAAGATACGGAGGCACTACGACTACGCAACAATCACTGGGTGGTTCACTCCTAACAAGAAATCAACCACCCCCTCCTCCTCCTCCACCTGGAGAATCTAGTGCATCTTCATTAGGGAAAAATATAACTGTATCTAAAAATTTCAATAATGCATCTAATAAGCAATCTTCTTCCATTGCTGCTAGTCTGACATCGTCCCATGGGGGTTACAACTATCCTCCTCTGCAACCACCTCCCTTGCCTCCAATGTTCCCTTGGATGAGTGCGGCTTTGGCTGAGTCTATGACGTCATCACGATTTGGTCAAAGCTTTAGGGAGGAAGCCTCTAATTTACCTTTTGTCCCCATTATTGTAAATGACGCTGACCTTGCAAAAATGACCGAAAATGTGATAAAAGAGGCGGAGCAAGTGAAAAGTCATCAATTGCAGTATTATAAGGACGTGGTTAATCAAGATCTGCCGCAATCTCTAAAAGATTTATTTCAACCTTTGTACTGCAAACTGTGTACGCTCACTCTGAGTTCTCCGGTGGTAGCAAAGGACCACTATATCGGCAAAAGACATAAAAAAGCGGTGGAAGGGTGGTTCTTAAAGAATCCTCAATTGTGTGAAACAAAGCTGAAAAAGGAAGCCTCAAGGAGTCAAGGTCCATCTCATCCACCTCAGCCTATCAGTGGAACAATCGTAAAGACTCCAGGAGGGGGACTAGGACTGACTGGACCGATTAATGGTTATGTAACGCAGCAGGGTCCCAGCACCACCCAGTCTAAACCTACTCCACCCGCACCACCATCACTATTTTCAATGAATTTCGACAATAATAGGAAAAGACCGGCACCGTCCCCGCCCGCCATAGGTGTACCTGTTCCAACCCCAACATCTTCCGTAAATACTCAACAACAGAAAAAAGTAAACTGTAATAGTAGTAGTGGTAATGGTCCTCAGAAAACAACTCAAATCCCACCTTCAGTTTCTCCGCAGCTAGTAGCAGCAGTTCAACAAGCGCAAGCTAAAACTCCCTTATCAATAACGGCAACAACTACTGCGCCTCTAGTTGTAGCTAATATATGTGCTAAGACGAATCTAACGGGACCTCCAGTAAATCAGAATCAAAATCAAGGGCAAGGATCTTCTGGGAAAACGCCAGAAGTAAGTAATATTAACGATGCTAATTTCCAAGCCAAGCGCCCACGTCGGGATAGGGATGATAGCGAAACTTTAAGGACGAGTGATCTAGATAGAGCGCAACGTCCACTTGGTGCTCCTCCACAACAACAACAAAGAGGTGCGTACAATCTTGTCCTTCGTTCATTCATAATGAATTTCTTCTGAATTGTATTTCCCCTAAATGTGTTCAGTGTTCATGTTATGTCACAAATTCACAAATACATTATTAATCTTTTGTTTATGATTATAGGATCAGGTGCAGGTGGTGGTCCTCCTCCTACTAAAATGTGTGACATCTGCAATGTTCAATTATCTTCAAAAGTTATGGCGGAGCAACATTTTAAAGGTAAAAATCACCAAGCTAGATTGGCAGCGATACAAGAAGGTGGCACTCCTGGAGTAGTGACACCCTCCAGTATTGCAGGAGGAAGAGAAAGTGTCGATACAACTAACATCCCTAATTCCAGCAACATTAGCGGAATTGCAAATAGCAATCCCACTCCCAAAGCGGACAATAGTATTGTCAAGTAAGTAAATGAGTGGAGTAGTGTGCATGCACAGCTATTTAAAAATATGTAAAATATTGTGTATTATGGAGCTATTATAATAATGCTTTTCTTGATGTATAGCAAACTACTTGCCCTTTCATCCCAGTCGTCCGCACAAATTCCTCCTCCAGACATGGGAGGCGACAGTTTATCCTTCTTTGGTGGTGAAGAAGCTGCTGGTGTTAATCCCTTCAATCCCAATCAGCACTTGAATAAATCACGCGGCGGAGGAGGAGGACATGGGAGAGGTGGTGGTAACAATGGCCCTGGTGGAAGGGGAGGTGGCGGTGGGGGATTTGGTGGCAGGGGCGGGGGACATCAAAACAACAATAGAGGTGGTGGCAGAGGAGGTGGAGGGCCTCCATTTAGGAGTAATAATTTCTCAAATAACAATAATAATAGGAATAATAATAACAACTTTAACAACAAAAATAGATTTAATAATAATAATAGTAATAACGCTAGGGGACGTAGGTAGGTTTTCTCAGTAGTATAACGCTTCTTTAACAATAAGAATGTGTAGTAAAATAGGATGAAAAGAGGATTAAAGCACAAAGTTATTACCTTTGACGTTGCTGTTGTGTCTTATGAATTGTCGTCATTTACCTGTTATCTAAGTAGTACTTTTCAAGTTTGTATAATTTAATTAGGTGTGTGGTATATAAAAATTATTATTATTACTATCATACAAATATTAGGTAAAATATGTATGATACCTACCAGTGTAAGATATCTTGGCTAGATAAGATATCAAAAATGTTTATGAAATACTTACATACAATATACAAAATTCGTCATTAATTAGATCTATGTATACATGTTATATACATATAGCGTTAATAGGTATGCCATGTCGCATCTAAATACTGCTAGATTTGCGCATTCAGTTCCCTGTAGTCGGACCTGATATTGCACGAACATTTTTGTACTAATTTAATAATGATTGTGTTATTTGTTACGTATTTATGGTTCTGTCTGAGAGCGACTTACTTGCAATATATGCGATATTGGATAGCCAAATAGTTAAGTCAACCATTTTCTCGCAATTTTTAATAATTAATTAATTTATGATGCAAAAAATTGATTGTTAAAATCGAAATAAGAAATAAAATCGTTTCCGCCACAAAATATGTTTTTTTTTTGTAATTTTCTCAGTTTATTAATTTGTTCACGACAGGTACAGTGGAATTATTTGAGGTACATATACATACACATACATTCATGAATAATGCATGGTATTATTGTTTTTATGTAATTAAATTATGTCACACAGAAATATGTGCTCTTAAAAACTATTAATTTACAATAAGATACAACGAGTAATAGGTAGCGTGTGTCATAAGCCGTTTCTCTCTAGTAGTGTGACCAGATTGACGTTCCAATAGCAGATATAAGGCTTCATGCAAGACAAAATACCAAACATTTTCTTAAGCTTCAACCTTTGTCGCCTCCGAAGCGGTGGTTGACAGGTTGTCCTTGATGGGCTCATTAATGCAAAGCCAAGGCAAGTCTTTCTTGGCACACTGTAAAAGAAAGTAAAGTAAGTAACGAGAAGCCTTAGTAGTCGTATATATAGGTAAATTAAATAAGTAAATGTTTTAGTTTAGGAGGTGGTCCCAGACATTTTACCTGTCTAAACTTTGGGTGAGAAATGGCATAAATCAATGGATTGTACACACAGCTTGTCTTAGCAAAGAGGATGGGCAAAGTACTGACCAGAGGAGTGAGCAATTTCTGATCTCCACAAATACCAATCAAGCAAATTACTGCAAATGGGGTCCATGCAACCGTCCACAAACTGATGTTGATCATTGCAACCTTTGCAATACGAATCTCAGCGGATTGCTTGGCAGCGTCTTCGTTTGACCGAAGGGATGCCACATTCATCTTTTTAGCTTGGTCCTTTAGAGCTTGCTCGTGAGCCCAGACAGCTTTCACAATAAAGTAGTAGCAAAGGACGATCATTCCTAAGGGTGAACAGAAGCAGAAACTGAAACATGCCCAGATGTATGAAACATTTCCAGCGTCAAGGTTCAAATAGTCGAATGAGCAGGAAGCCATGATTCCGTCCAGTGCATATCCTCCAAATCCGAAAAATGGACCGACGCTCCAGAACGCGGCGTACAGCCAAATGAATATGATAAAGATGAGAACTTTGGTGTATGTTAAGGGCTTTGCAGCAAAACCTCTAACGATGACGTTGTAACGATCCCAAGATATAAAGACCAATGTAGTGATTTGACCGTAGCCGAAAAGAGCTCCACAAAAGGCATGGATGATACAGGCATATTCCCCAAATTGCCAGACACCTCCACAGAGAAAGTTGATAACGCACTCGGGGAAAAGAGCGCCCATAATACAAAGATCAGACAATGCGAGATTCATAACGAGCACGTTGGATGGGGTGCGGAGGGGCTGGTGCTTTATGAAAATGTAGAGGACGAGGATGTTTCCAAACACGGAAATGAAACCTAGAATAATATTTTAATTATTTCCCCATACTTATACCGCTAACACATGTATATATTATATTCTTATTTTCTCACCGGAAACGATGTACCACAGAGCAAAGCCATAGTACCAAAGAGGAGTCAATGGCGAGTAACTGTGCCAGTGCGGGTGTAGAAAAGCAAGCACCTCCTGGGGAGCATATTCCCGCATTGTGATACCTTCCACGATTTTCACTGGGTTGTATAACGCTTGAGCTGAGGGTTCCCCCAAGACGTGGTGATATTCATCCCCTGACACCATGGCCGCTGCTGCTGCTAAAGGAGATAACACAGTGTAATTGGAATCCATTTTGACCTTTCCAAGAAAATCAAGTGGACTGCAATTTTATGTTGAAGGAGGAATTTCTGGACAAAACTTCTTAAGAAAGCAAAGCTGAAGACAAGGGCGAAGTGTGGTGTAGTGACTGGGCTGGAGTCAAGAAGCTACTTGTCATGAACTATAGTAATTACCATCAGCTTTATATACCCTGGAGAAAACGACAGAATGGCAGAAGCCCAAGAAAATACTTTTTATGAGCTTGAGACATGGGGAAAATTAAATGCTTTATTATGTTAGTATTGCTCTTATATTTATGTCGTTTACGCATTTTTCTTCCCGATACTAATAAATTGGTAATATATTGCAGAGTTGGCTTATCTTTAATAATGCTCGAAACAAGAAGCAACTACATTATATAGACTATATGATCGATTGATTTGAATAAAGATTCAAGGCTGAAATTTGGGAAAAGAAAATAATCAGATTGGATATTATTATTACTATTATTATTATTATTATTATTGGTCATGCAATTCCAACCTACAATGGAATACGTCACATACCGTGAAGGGAGACAGTTTGGGAAATGCTGACTAATTTAAAGTAGCATTCTTATGAAACAATGGCGTTGTATGAAACGATAAACGGATTCACGAGTTGTGTGATATCTGAACGGGTTGGCACTTGATGAAGAATCAAAATGACAGGACTGACTGGGACACTACTAGCATTGCATTGACGTCCTGGATACTGTTAACTGGCTTTGTTAGAGTAAATGGATTTATGAGCTATTTTGCGTCAATTATTTATTTTGAAGATGCTCACATGTAAATGACCCCATTATTATCATCATCATCATCATCCCACTTTGTAATATCCTATATTCCCTCAATTTTTCATCACAGACAGAGACGTACTATTTTTTTGATTTGACTGTTTACTCACAAACAATCATAGAAAGAGTGCAGGTGCAAAAATGAGTAAAAACGGAAAAAGACAAAGCCCACAGGCTTCTAACAGCACCATGGGCAATACCTCTTTGGAAACTGAATCCACCGTGCCCTCTAGCCTTTATGACGAAGATGACGAAGAAGCTTCTACTGTAGCAACCGACGTGGAGTTAAAAGACAGTCTGGAGAGATTGGACGAACGATCCGACGTGGAAAAGGAGCTTTTTGA
The DNA here is from genome assembly GCA_027744095.1 of Zhuqinia jingwanae. Classification (NCBI taxonomy): domain Eukaryota; kingdom Metazoa; phylum Arthropoda; class Collembola; order Entomobryomorpha; family Paronellidae; genus Zhuqinia; species Zhuqinia jingwanae. The sequence goes on along the minus strand of JAHZNC010005970.1, from coordinate 4,965 downwards.
GTTGATGACCGAAGGACAATACCAAAAAGCAAAGCAACTAATAGTACAACGTCGGGACGACATTGACACAAGTCATAAGAATCTGAGGGGTCATGATCTACTGACGCATGCAGTAGAAACCAAAAAGAAAAAGATGGTATCTTTGGTTCTGAATATTGATTCCCGTAATACACTTGACATCACAGCGGCATTGTTACACGCCATCAAGGAGGGCAAAATGGGAATCGTCATGAAGTTACTCTTCTATGTAGACAATAAGGCTGGCGGAACCTGGTACGCGGCAGGAAAAGCAGTGAATAGTACGATACAATCAATGAGATCCAAACACAAGAAGGGAAGTAGTACTGGAAAAGAGTCAGTATCTTTGCTCGACTCATTTGATCAAAGTGAATTTGGTACGCTAATCAATAATAAACAAGAAAAGTGGTGGTGGTGGTGACCTTTGCAATATTGAAATTATTGTGCAAATTTTTTATATGTATGAAATAATGTGAGCAAATAGGTTAATCGGATTATTATTTTTGTTTTACACATTTTTAGGTATTGACACCACACCATTGATGCAAGCAGCAATATACGGGCATTATGAGATTATGCAAGTGCTATACAATAGGGGTGAAAGGCTTCCTGTGCTTCATTTGCAAAGTTGTAGTTGTTCCAGCTGCAAATCGTAAGCACGACACATATTGCTTGATTGGGAGAAATAATGCGATGACGTTGGTGGAAAATATAATTGGCTTTTTTAGGGTTGTGATAGTTGTCAGCAAATAGTAGTTGTACCTGACCCCCATTTAAAAATCGAATTGATGGGGACGTATGTTTTCTGACGCAAGCTATAATATCTTTTGTCTTTATTCTTTGTTCAGGGAAACAAGAGATTTGGAAAGAACAAAGAAAAGAATTAAACTGCTAAGGGCAATGGGTAACTCAACATATATGATATTTATGGCGTGTCAGGATGGCGCCTTTGATCCCGTTTACGAGGCGATTGAGCTTATGGAGACAATTGAACAATGTATGAAAGAAGAGCCGGAGTATGGCGAGGACTATCACAAAGTATTAGAGGAAGTAAAGAAGCTGCCTGTAGATTTAATGGGTAAACTAACAGTTAAAAAAGGAGATGTGTTTATTAGTGGAATACCTACGTACATAGTACATAGTACAAGTAATATAAACTGGAATGAAATGAGTTTAACATCAATTTGGAATATAGATATGTGCAGGACCACTGATGAAACCAAGATTTTGCTCTGTCAGGAACATGGTTACACAGGACCCAAGGCCATGCCTTATCCTAGACTGGCACTTGCAATTGAAAAAAAACACAAGGAATTCGTGTCCCATCCCAATGTACAATTTTTTATGCAAACGCAGTTCCATGGACCGCACTGGCACATTTCAAAAAATGACTTTGAACGAACTACCAAATTCATTTGGATGTTGCTAATCACGTTATTGTATCCGTTAGTCCAAATAGCTCTCTGGTTATTCTTGTTATGTTGTTGTTGCGATTTTCGTCACGTTCAGTTCTTACTAAGTCCGATGAACAGAGCATTGTGCAAGCTCGGGTCACAGATTTGGTTCTGTGGATTACTTTTGATGATGAACATGGAAGAGCGGTCAGAGGCGGATAATGAACCACCGACCATGTGTAACTCAACTATTTGTTTTAATAAATATTCCTTGATAAAGGGCTAGATTATTATTTTTCACAAGGTTGCAATGTTTTAAAATATTGGGTTTGTATATCCCAGATGTTCGTTATATGGTCATAGTTTGGGCAGGAAGCCAATTGTTTGCTCTCATACGACGCCTTATGCTTCACCCTAAAGGTTTCCACCAGTCTGGCTGGAATAATTTTGACGTCATCACCCAACTCCTGCTTTGGACAGGTTTTGGCTACTGGGTAATTTTATTTTTAAGAAAACGGAACTTGGGGGTTGAGGTTACAATTTCCCGGAAAAAGCTGCCCCCCAATGATCCCATGCTAATTGGGGAATGTATTTTCGCCCTGGCTTCCACATTCTCAACATTACGAATTCTTCGTTGGTACATTCTCTCGCCGTTCCTCGGTCCTTTCCAAGCTGGACTCCATCGTATGGCAGAGCACATTAAAACAATATTTCTTTTCATGGCATGGACAGTCCTGGCGTTCACCTTAAGTTCAGACATCCTGTTTCGTCCGTATTTAAATACGAAAAAGCTTGATCCAAAGGATGGAAGGATTAAGGATCAACCAAAGGACTTTACTGAAATTGCATCAATGATGGTGGATTATTTTGGTGGTGAGATAGGACCTGATCAAGTGGAAATATTTCCAACATACGGCAATTTTACAGATGCAAATAACAAAATAGTGACAGTTAAGAATGAGCACGAAACCACACAATTGTTTACACGGCTCATGTGTTTACTGTGGAATATTGTTGGGATAAGTTTTTTGAAAGAGACTGTGACGGGCGTGTTTGGTAGCACAGGGCAGGAAGTTTTAAAGGCAAAGGATGTGGTGTGGAAGTTTGAACGAGCGAAAGAGATGCTTTACTACATTCAAGACGGAAATTTGGCACCACCATTCAATTTATTACCGCACGGAAATTGTGTGTGTTCAACTTGTTCATGGATTAAAGCGTTGACTTGTGGGACAAGTGGGAGACAGGCCGGATGTAATTGTACAGAGTGTTTTTATCTGAGAGACGTGGAAACTCCAGAAGAGCTCGAGAAAAAGATAAGACAATATCCTTGGTTATTGAGGAACTTGTTTCAAAGGTACTTCAAGGTTAAAAAGGATGGTGAGGAGGAAGAAGCAACTAAGGATGAAGTGGAAGAGGTAGAAGAAGAAATGAAAGAGACCAGGGAATTATGCCAGTCGCTGCTGGGTAAGTCAATTCCTCCCAGAAGGGGATCTAGTGGAGATGGTACTTCAACAGGAGAAGGACCAAGTGGAGATGGTACTTCAGCGGGAGGAGGACCTACTGGAGATGGTACTTCAACAGGAGGAGGAAGCAGAAGTTCTCCACAAACCCCACAATCAACACCGTCAAAATCAATACGAAATCACCAGCATGGATCGAATGACCATATGGAAACCCCTCCGTCAAAAACAACTAAAATTCAACCAGGAGCAATTGTTAGTTCGATGCAAACTGTGGTGTCACCAAAGGTGAAAAATCATAATACCACACCTTAATTTGTGAGTCTTGCAGTTAGATGAAAAAGATGTATGACATGATGAAGAGTTAAGAAAAACATCAATTTTAAAATACTCACCTAATTATAAATGTCATACAAATAGTTATTTCAAAATAATATTATATTATAAATACATACCAACATATTATTGTAAATTGTAACTCTATCACGTTTTCTTTTTTCAAATAAAAATGGCAACTTTGCCACAAAAAAACCCAGAATTTCCGTGGATATAAAATTTTTAATTAAGAGGGCACTATATATAGAAAAATCTCCAAAAATATCAACATGCACCCCATGGAGATCCGTTTATCTTTAAATATACCAAGGCTTCTGCCATTGCACTCCAGCATCAAACTACCAAAATTATATATGTACAATCCGAAATCAACATTTTTGCGACCGTCAACCGTTTACATCAATTGTATGGGGGCGACGATCGCCTTTCTAGTTTGTTAACTCTGTAACTGTTAATTTTAACTCTAAGGTAGCGCTAATTATAATTTAGCTGCAATGGAGCTGTCATTATGGTGCATTAGATGTGGTGCCAAGGGACGTTTTGATGCGCCCTGGGAGCCTTGGCGAAAGAAACTTTACATGCAATTTTTAAAACATGAATACTAATTGTAGAAAAATTTAAAAAGTACTCTTATTACTTTATGAAGAAAGATTTGGACATTTTTCTAAAAAAAAAGGTTTCAATGTTTAATGGTCATAAATGGCTGAGAATTCGAGTTTTTTATACACGTCTAAAACTTGCATTTAATTAACGTGGCAATTTTTTAATGCAATTTAAAAGGCGGTATATTGTCCCGTGTATTGAGTATTGAGTATTGAGTATTGATTTATTTATAGTTTCCAATGTATTCAAATATAATCCAAAACGTAGTCTTATTTATAAAAAGAGAAAACATTGAAGAACAAATAAAACATGGTTTGAGTTTCAAGGTCTAATGTTCAAAAAAGAATTCGAGTTTCGTCGGAATAAATTCCACATGTATTTTAAATGTAATCAATATGACTACAAGGCTAAACCCAATTTGAAGACCACCGTTAAAAGTAACGGCGTGAATCGAGTTTCTGGAAATAAGATGAACCATTCTTTATCAAGTTTCTGTGAACTGCAAAATGAGCAGGTATTACATGATGTTTGGGTCGCATTTTTTTTTGTTTTAATCATAGCTAGGTATTAATCAACAGGGGGGAAAGTGAGACTATTGAGGAAATTGATCGCGTAATTGGACATAAGAAAATATAAAAATAAAAACAATTTGTAGATGTCAAATACTTTTGGGTATTTAATTATAGTACTTTTCTGTCTGCGATTTTCCGTTGTTTGGTCGTATCGTAATTCACGTCGTCAGTCTTGAGGTTTAATAATATTTACTACACAGATTTTGGAAAAATCCCAAATATTTTTATGATAACCCATCAGTTGCGTATTATTCTGAATCATCTTTTTCGTATGGTTTTGGGAAAATATGAGCTGGAGAAGAATGCTCAATCCTGAAAAAAAACCTATATCCCTCTTTTCAATCAAGAAGAGTCCTCGATAATAAACTCTCTTGGTAAATCCACCTTTTATATTGGCGTCAACCTGCCAGTATTACAAATTCGCCGGTATACCTTACTCATACGCACCTTGTTTACAGATTAAAAGCAACTTTATCTGAAATGGAAAATGAAAAATCGTTCCATTTTATTTTGTACTTCTCGGAATTAACTTTGTCCCTTATTGTGAGGACAAGGGATATTTTTCCATATCTTTGAAAACAT
>JAHZNC010005969.1:0-18191 GCA_027744095.1 Zhuqinia jingwanae | reverse complement strand
AATGCATAGTATTACTGCTTATATTATCTACCTACGAGAGCCATGTCGGGAAATTTATCGAAGAGATCAATAAAAATTTACTATTTTGCCAAAAGAAGTATGCACAAACCACCACCACCAGTGTATTTTTTATTGTGGTTATAATGTTGACTAAAAGTAATTTCTGGGCGTGGTATTGTTTTTTTCAAAGAATTTTTTTTACCTTTCGGCAAAAATGCTTTATGCTACCATATTATATGTGATTTGCACCAGTTTGTGAATTGCTAATTAGCCGACGTCACGAAAGAGGAGGAGATGGTGGTTGGTGGTGGTGGTAGTGGGATGGACCATAACAAAGAGAGAAAGAACTGAATAATATTTATTTAAAATAAAATATATTCTTCTTCTTTTTCTTGAGAGAGTCAAATAAAATGTTATAGATTGTTTGCAATAATTACTTTTTCTCTCTCTTCATTTCTATTCTGCCAATGATCAGATCACGAGAAGTATGCGATCAAGATCATGTTACTGGCTTTTTTTCCAAGAATTTTTTTACATTAAAATCTCTTACACAATTTGAAGTACAAATGATGATATGTTTTGAATTTCTGATCTACAATGCAAATCTTTTCAAATCTTTTTTTTATCCACCAACTCCCCCCTCCTTATCGGTGCTCTTAATCAAATCAAAATATGCATACCTACTAACAGAACCACCACGCATAATATTCACAAGCAATAATGCTGAATGCAACTACGGTGATAATGATGATGATGAGGAATATCCCAAACGACAATTGCAATCAAATCACAACAATACGTTAACATTGTACCCACGTAATAAAGGAAAACAGTAACTTTGAAATTGGAAAAAAGTCAAACACGTGTCGACGAAATCTTAAAAGAAATCTATCAAGTGCAAAGTCGTTTTCTCTCTCTTTAAACTCAAATAAATTCCTAGAAAAAATCCGTTTCTTCTGATAATATTTTTGATAGGGGCAAGGATATTGTATCATCGCAAAAATATAATAAAATGATTGCTAATATATATTTATTTACCTGTTGCAGTGAAAATGCAAATCCAGTACCAAACTTGAAATTTTGTTGTGACTTACATATAAAAAAGGGTTGGTCCGAATTAAAAAGAAGTGTTTTCCAGGAAAAAAGATCGTCATCACCATCATCTCTCAATTATAACGCATCATAATATCATGTCAAAGAAAAAGTTCCCTTAAATCCATTTCGTTTTTCTCTGTTACATGATCTTTTGTCAGGCTGGCTGAAGGAGAGAGAGAGAGAATAACATGACAGGAGTGCATGCGAATCATTGGGTGGCATATCAAAATCATTACATTATCATATCATCATCATTATCATACGCACATGCGTACATACATACCTAAAGCATCATCTTCGTTTCGTCTTTTAAAAGGCTACGCACGCAGCAGCAGTTTTTACGGTTTTCTCTCTCTTTCTGAAAAATTTCTTCTTATGAATTTTGAATGAGATGATAACAACAACAACAATACGCGACGCACACTGCTTACACAATAAAAAACATGAAACACTTTTTTTGTTCCGTGGGCGTTTTGAAAAGATTACCGTCTGACAAACACAAAATGCATAAACGCAACAACGGCGAGCAACTTTTGATTCAACAAATCACTGCACTACTACTACTCTCATTCATATTCAACAACAATCATTTCAACAATGCTACGCACACACATCTGAGTTACTTGTGTATGAGTAATACAGTTTTTTTTGCATGTTTATAAGATGATAATTATGAAGATCACAGTATTTTCATTTTCAAAATAAATAAAAAATTTACATAATATTTTTTTTTTAAATAAAAAAGATGATCAGGCGTACTGTGAACGTGAAGACAGGGTGAAAAGTTATGAGTCATAAATTGACCTTGAAATTTAAAAGAGTTTGTTGATAGCCATAAATTTTAGTCGGCTGTTGGTCGGTGTGTGTGCGTGTATATGCCACGTAGCAGCACGCATTAAAAATTATAGAAAGTATGAAAGCATGTACAATGTACATATTATATCTGAATATAATAAAAAACTAAATACACATGATCATGATCATCATGATGCATCATCTATGTATCTCGGATTAAAAATATATAAAAATGCAAGACAAGTCATAAGTTGCAACAAAGAGAATACAATAATTTTACCATAAAAAAACTTGTGAGTTGATGTACTGGTATATAGTCCTTCAGGGCTCATTTAATGACTTCAACCATTTACAGTCATGTTGATGATCATGAGGATGAAGATTTTTTTTAATATGAACATCTAACCAAGTCAAAAGAAAGATAGTGAGGGGTGTGTTTTTTATTTCATGTATGTGGAAAACATTCTCAACTGAACCAAAAAAAAACTATACAGCTCTTTGTCTCTCTAGTTTCTGTACTCAATATACATAAACCCACTCATTAAAATTGTTTTCCTGGTACATACCCTTTTTGATGTCAGTTATCCAGGCAGCTTCATCCCAGTAACAACAACTTTGTGTATATATGGTGTACTTTTTACATACATCAGGCATTGTTCATAAAGGTACATTACTCATTACAAATTCCTTTCTTATTTCTTGATAATATGTTATGGTGGTGGTGGCTAATCAGTTTTTGAGGGCAGGTAGGTAGGCAGTAGGCAGGCTCATCATGAATGATCATTTTCAGAGAGAAATGAAAGGGTTAAAGGCTGTTAAGAAGGCATCATCATGATGGAATTTCTGGAGTAAACTGAATCCTTGTTTTGACTTGACTTGGAGCCAGAGAATCCGTAGAAAGCTATAGGTCTACTTAGCACGCTACCATTTTGCCTAGTAATATGATTTAAAGGTACCATCATCATCATCATGAGCGGCAGGAGTGGATAAAAAAAAACTCATTCCCACTTTGGTTTAAAGTCATGTTAACAACTTGTACGTTTTGTACGAGCGAGCTGAACTGATTTGATTGTTCTTCTTCTCGGAAGAACACAAGGAACATGCTTTTTGGTAAGCAGCAGTCAACAAGTTGGAAAAAATATGAATATGATCATGATGGCGATCATGAAGATGAAGTTTAATATCACATATTCATTTTAGATGAGAGCATTGTCAGAGAGTCCACTATAGTCACTGGTCTGGTAAAATATGGTATTCTTCGTGCGTTCTGCTGATGTGCGCCAGGAGTCTGACCGATACATGATTTTTTTTCTCGAAAGAGAAAACTGTGCAGTGTAAAATGATCTGTATGATAAATGTTTTAATATGAAATACTCGTTCAGGTCAATAGGTCACGTTTATTACAAAAGCATCAAGGTAGGCCTGCAGGCAGGCTCCACAGAAAAGAAAATCGTTTGTGAGTTGGAAATACACAAAATATTAACTTGACTTGATTAGCATTTTTCGAGAGAAAAAAAATCTGTTGTTTGGCTGGCTGGTGTGGCGTGTGTAATTTTAAAATGTTTCATATTTGGCATTTCATTAGCATAATAATATTAATAAGTATATATAACGCACAAAAAACTAAGCTAATATAATGCAACAGGAGACCCAGCAGATATAACAACACATGTTGTGCGTGTGTTCGTTTGAAAAGAATGCTGTTTTAAAAAGTTTGTTTGCCTGTAGTCCTTGTGTACTGTATGTAGTAATGAATATTCATTTAAAAAAATTAAATATATTTTTTAAATGCTTTCATTTTTTGTTTGTTTTTACCCTAAAGGGCGAGGATAATACGGACTACTTTTTGGGTCTGACTCCAGCTGGAATCATTGTGCTCCGGAACAAGACGAAAGTGGGCAACTATTTCTGGCCGAGAATCAGCAAGCTGACATATAAAAATAAATATTTTATGATTCGGGTAAAGAATAAAACGGTAAGTATATTAAAAACCCTAGTACTTGTTATCTTTGGGTTCTTTGGTTAATTTTTTTAAACCTATATCTGTATAATTATTAATTACACATGCATAACGTCGTTTACTTTTATTTTTATGTTGTGTGGAATTACATAAGAATATGTAGATTCCTCATACAAGGTCATGATCATAGTAAGTTACCATTGGTAACATCATATTTAACCAACTTCTCGGGGTTTTGTTTGGCTGATAATTTACGCATGTCACATTGTTAAGGATGATGTTATCAACTGTTACAAGATCATGACAACTAATTATTGATGTAATACAGAGTATTAATGCATAAACCAAATACGAAAAGGAACAAGAAAGCAAATGTCACAATGATACTATTACTACTAGAGAGTTGACATTGACAAAGACGACGACATCCTCGTGTTGTAAAAAAAAATCAAGCGAGCAAAGCAGAATGATTTTTTTTGAAAAGGGTATCCTCTGCAGGAGGTTTATAATTTTTACATGGTCATTGTTGTGACAATGATTTTTTTTTCGTGAAAAAGAGTTTTGTGTGGAGGTGGGCTCCATGCAGAGATTTAAATGGTAGAATAGGAAGGGAAACGTAATCTCTTTTTTACATAAAAAAAAATCTTCAGTTGATATGATAATATGACAATAGGCTGAATCAGATATACATACTTCACGTTCGCATATGTTTCATCTTCCTTTGACAAGAATGAAATGATATAACAAACTATAACACTGTCAACAAAAAAACTTATGCAACAAACAAAAGAAGAGGTGACGAGGTTGCAGGATGACAGAAAAGAAATAAAAAATGCAAAATAAGTGAGAAAACATAATGGATCTCACCTGGCGGAAGCTCTTTTACAACAACAATGCAAATTCAAAAGAGAAAAAAGTTGATGTTGAATAATAATATTGTTGTACATTTAGGTACCACCATACTACATTGTAAATGTCTCGTTGATGATAAGGATCAAGACAAAAGGTGAGGGTGGGTGGTAAATTACCTTGGTGCATTGTTTTGTTCTCATTTGTGCGCAAGACGTGACGAAATTCATTTGACTTTGAACCCAAATTCAAATCAGGCAACGGAAGGGGCATGATTCTAATATTTAAAACAGAGAGTAATTACGCACCCCTGTATCACTTTAATTAGTTATTGTGACGAATTAAGGTCAGGTTCATCACGAGTGCATATATGCTATAATATTATAATTAATTATACTGCGTGTTTGTGTGTGTGTGAATATATACGCTAATACGGTTATTTTAGTTTAATTGCTTAGAGCTATTGTTTGAAAAAGAAAATTAATTAGTTTTATTTGTTTTAAAATGTAGAATGAAGAGCAAACCTATGGTTTTGAAACGCCCTCAAAAGCAGCGTGTAAGCACCTCTGGCGTTGCTCTGTGGAACATCATGCCTTTTTCCGCTTAGTTCAGGTGGCTCCCACGACAACCACAAACAGTGCCAAAATGAATTCCCTTAATGCCCGGTTTCGGGACAGCGGTCGAAGTGAAACTTCAGTACGGCGCAGGGCTCAGCCCCAATTTGTACGGACGCCTAGTCGACGCTATACCAGGCGGGTGGTGGAAGGTGCCCAAGATGGTGAGTTAAATTGATATAATTTTCTAGTCAAATGCGAAAGTATAAATCAATGTCACTACATAACACTGACAGTGCAGTAGTCAGTATAATGTTTATAATATTGAGTTTTTATCAGTTTGTTTATCTGACATGNACTACATAACACTGACAGTGCAGTAGTCAGTATAATGTTTATAATATTGAGTTTTTATCAGTTTGTTTATCTGACATGACTGCACAACGACTTATCTTAATTACAATCCTAATTGAAATGAAGATTGTTTCCTTTCTTAACCTGTTTTTTTCCATATCATCACGCGCGTTTTTCTGCTAATTCGACTTTTACTATATATTGCAAAAAAATACATGTGCATTTTTGATGCTGTCAGTAAAAGGTAACGTGTGTAAAACTAATTACGTGAAAAAGGGAAAAAAATAATTGCTTTTCTTTTTTTTAGCACATCACAACACTACTATTATCTTATCGTTCACACATGTATCTTTATTGTGAATTAATTGCAACTGCATTATTGAACATGCAAAGAAAAGGAAGAATGAGAGCGATATATGGAGTAATAATCAGTTATTACCATTGTTGCGCTTGCGCTGGTTATTATTATATGTAATGTATACTTTGTATAATCGTGATCAATAGGATCGTGTTGTGTGATGGTTTGATTTTTTTTCTCACAACTCAACAGAACCGGAAGTTCACGAGAGTGGGACACCTGAGACAACAGGGCAGCAACAGGGAGTAGGAGGAGGAGGCGGGGCAGCCAATAAAACTGTTTCAGTGCCTCAACCAGTGGTTACCTCAACGTAAGCTGATATTAAAATTTATTAGTATTATTATGTTTTTTTTTTAAATAAATAACAAGGTGACTGGGAAAAAATTGCTAACTAACACTTTTTATGGGAAAAATAATAATATGAATATTTAAGGTCAACTATGTACCGTACCAATTCGATGGCTCAAATGACACGATGTGATTCCCCACGTAGTATTCGTAGTGCACCTTGGCCTGTTCCGAATTCTACCGGTAGTACCAAGAAAGGAGGAGGAGGAGGCTACTCTGTTCCCAGTCCAAGATCCGTGAGATCTGCTGGAGTTGGGGGAAGTAGCAACACATCAACAAGGGATAGAGATTGGAGCAGGGAGCATAAAGAGAGAAAGCGATCTGCGAGTGCAGAGAGCAACAGCTCTGTTGATTCCAGGTCGCATAGAAGGTAATACGAGAAATGCAAATTGAAACATAAATTATTTTTCAGCCAGAATATATTTGTCTGCATTGTATCGTTTTGCCCCATTGAACAGACATCGTCACAGAAGTCGTAAATGTTCCGACGAGGAAAGTGAGGTTTCAAGGTCGTCAGGTCGGTCTCATCACAGCAAGCGCCGTCACAAGAACAGTTCAAGGAGAGGTGAGAACTCTGGTTCAGAATCTGAGAACTGTCATCATCATCGTCACCGACACCGTCACAAGCACAGGCATAGCAGTAGCAGCCGATATGAAATGGTGGATTCTGAGGTGCAGTGGCGTGAAGCCCAGAGAAAGCAACAACAGAGTAGCCACGCATCTGGTGGTGGAGTACAACAAGCTTCCGTTATACCTGCGACGCCAATGGGAAGTCAGCTTGCGAATACGGCGACAGCTATCACCACAACAACCTCGTCAGTAGCAGCAGCTGCTGTTGTCACTGTTGGCACTCCTGCTGCCGTTTCAACGCTAAGAAAGTCGGGATATATGAACAGTGGTCTTGAGACAGAGTCAGAGGCTTCATTCACAAACAAGAGAAAGCACAAGCGGGGATCTGGTCAGAGATCCAAGTCACCAAAAGAACGCATTCCAGATGAACTAAAGAAGCATTTGGATTTCCATTTGGTGGATACAGAAGGCATGTCTGAGGAGCAGTTGAGAGAAATTCCTTATAAAAAGGTGGAGATGACTAATAATACCGCAACATTGAAGAGTTCCAAGGTCAGATATAACAACAGTATTAAGAGTAACAGGTCATCGACAACTGGCACCCTTAGACCGGGATCGTCACAGTAAGAAACGCACCACTCATAAAATAAGCTTGTTTTGAAAAGAAAATTATTGGTCAATCATAATTTATGGTTATTATATGCAACCTTCACTGTAGAACCATTCACGTGCCTGATATCAAGTCAGAGTTACCCACCTCAGGTGACAGTCCACCTCCTCCGTATTCCCCACCAGCCAATGGCACCCTTCCTGGTCATCAATCATCATCCTCTCCAAAGATCGGGTCACTGAGACAAGACTCAGTCACTCAGATCTCCACCGGAGCAGTTGTTGGTAATCATACCGCGGGTAATGATTCATTACACACGAGGTAAGATGCATTTTTATTATAAGTACATTTTTTTACAAATCATTATTATTATTTTATGAATTACATTTACCAAGTTATAGCTCAACAAAAATATAATGTATTTAAAATATTATCTACCTAATACACAGCTTTACAAATGGACGGCAACATGTGCCCTCACATTCATTTGTGGTGCCTCCTCCTCCAAGCCGCGTGGTGGCAGGAAACATGAACAAATGTGGTTTGCCTGGTTTTGAAAACTACAACACGTCAACCAGCTACTCCCATCATATTCACCAAAATGGTCACAATACTAACGGTACTACCACCAATGGATACGCTCATCCATCTCCCTCCGAGTCTCCAGATAGTCAAAAAGTGGACTCTCATCACGAGAATAGTGATTCAGGCCTGGGAACTGATCACCAAGAATACTACCGGTAAGTTATATCAAATCCAAAACTTATTACTCCCTTCACCTTTACACTGTGTTCCTTAAGACACCCCCCCTCCCTCTGCTGTCAAAAACCTACCTATTCAATTGTTTCCCTTGTTCGAAGGGGTGAAAATTTCAGCAGTCTCAGTTACACCTTACCAAGAAGTCAATCAAAGACCGCACTTCCTGGCAGCTCATCATCATCCTCAACCAACCACACTTACAGTAATATGACAGGAGCTGCTACACCATCCGCTGGAACAGCAAGTGTAATAAATGGCAGCTTGAGCAAATACCATTATGGTGCTGCAGCAGCATCCGTTGATGACACTAGTAGTAATAAGGGCCACCACCAAAACTGGGTAAAGATTAAGATACCTTACCAGCATGATCAGCTTGATCCATACCAGAGCAAGCAGAAATTTTAGTCTTCAGCAAAAATGCCTCCACTTTTAACTGCTTTCATGTAGCACATGTACCTACCTATAAAATAAATGAATAACTGCATGGTAGAATTTTCAAGTATAAAATAAACTTTTTTTTATACTTTCACCCCAAAATATTGTTAACTTTTGTCTGCAACCATGTATAATAATATGTATGTATTTGCTCTACACGCATACTCTCTCGTTTGACCACTAATGAATTCGTATGCTTAAAAAAATGTATAAATATCAGGTATGCATGCGTCTATTATATTTTGCAATTTATTAGTTACTTCTCTGTAGTTAGTTTGCATGTTGCATTATAATTGTTGTATATAACATATACTTTTAATTTAGACTTTACTCATTTAAATGTTACTTACATATTTCTAAATATTCCAACAAAGACCTTTTCCCTTAATTTCATCTATTTATTTCTTTAACACATTTTTTTGTGTGTGGTATAAAATCTACTTCAACTTACTTTAGTTTTCTCTACATTTCAATATTTCAAAATAATGTATTTTATGTATAAATTTACTCAGATTTTTCATTTTAAACAACCATAACATTATCATAATAACCAATATCATAGCTTTCATCACAGCATAAAAATTATGAGTAGTATCATATTATATTCTATTGTAGTCGAGTACATAAAAATTTCATTATCAATAACAAAAATGTAATGCGACTAACAATGCAATGACTGCCGTAAATGAACAAGATTTAATCCTTTTCGTCATAGTAATTTTTTTGTAGCGTCTAAATATATTTCTGTCAAGTTGACTCTTTAGTTCTTTTTTACTTTTGCTACGTGCAATAATAATTATATAATACACGAGATGGCTGACATTATGTTCTCTTTATTATAAAGTAAATATATATAACATATAACACATATAATTTCCAATTAAATGTCAGTTATCGAGACTTGATTTTTTTTAAATATGCAAAACCAAAATCGTTCAACAGAAATTAGAATTTTCTTTGTTTGTTTGCACTTTTTCATGATTTTGTAGTACACAACAATTGACTCAAACACTTTACGAGTGGCTAGAGCTTCAGGTGTTGTAGGTGCTCTTCCCAACTATTTTGACATGAAAGTAGGTACTACCACACCAACTGCAACATCATCATCAGCAGGCTACACAACTGCGACTCTCAACATGACTGACCACATCCTCCTCCTCCTCCTCCCGAGCAAATTTTAAGACTAACATTAATTTCCCATACAACAATCATACAAAAAATAATCCTATCACCACCACCACCACAAAAATATTTCCCATAAAATATTTGATTAGCCAATTTGAAAGTAGTCCAATTTACCCCTCAACAACTTCCTGCTCCTCCTCCTCTGCTAGTACAACTACTACAAATAAAACACCTACCAACATAACATCACCACACACTTCCATCACATCATCACCACATCTAGGTCCACATCGTCATCAGCAGCGTGCACTAAATCACAATTTCGCGCTGCACCGGAGCGCAAGGGAAAGATCATCTAGTCTGGAAATGATACTTGGTCCAATGTTGACCAGTACACGAACTCGACTTTGATCAACAAAAAATTATTTAAAAAAAATTAAATATAGCCATAGTACTCTTTTCACATTGAAAAGTGAGTAGATTACAAATTAAGAAGTAGAGGTAAATTTTTGTACATTATTTTTTAGAAATATGAGTCGTTAGCGTAAAAATCGTAATGGAATATTATCGTACCTTTCCATCTTTACTTTTTTCTCTTCTTTAACTTTCTCCATCAAATTTTTTTTTCAACTTTCACTTTTCTCAAATATTACTGTACACCAATAAGTCAAAAATGGGCCATCTGCACTGCACTACTACTGTATATTAATTTTGTAATTTTAAAAATTCTAGATAAGCACAAGCAATTTTATTAAAGAATGAATGTGAATATTGTTGCATGTAAATGATTTTTTTAAACTGCCAAGCACATTTTTTTGTTAATTTTTTTTTTCACTTTCATCACCCTGCCGTAAAAAAGCAGACAAAACCAAACGAGAAAGCACAAAAAAGCAACTTTTCAGTTTTTTGCACTTTAAAAAATATTTATTTAATTTTTTTGTAAAAATGTTTTTATATAATTTTTTTTTACCTTCTTCTTGTTCTTAACAGCAGCCTGTTGATCATCAAATGATGATGTTGATGTACGGTTATGAACCAAACTCCATTGTAACTTCTTCCACTTCTACTAATACTTTTGTCCCTCCCACTAACTGCGACAGTGACATGTTTACTTTTCAAGTGGATCCTTCTTGTCCTTCAGATTACTATCAAATGTCTAGTTTTTCTATTACCATTTAAGAAAAGAAACAAAAAGTTCATCATGAGTATATCATCTCATCCAATAAGCTCCACTAATCCGTCATTATTAGTGCCTTTCTTGCTTGTTGTTATATTTAAAACGTATAATTATATTAACTTTAATTTTTAAAATAATTATGCGGATAATAAAGTACAAACAAGTTATAGTGGCTACTAATATTAATTAATGACGATATATGGCAAAAGAGACGAGAGGTCAATTCATCATTTTCAAAATCGGTATATACATTAATATTTATTTTCTTCCAATTTAACTTTTAAACAACTTTATTTTTCTTCATCATAAATAATTATTATATCTTATGCATACTTTTCTGTGTAAAAAAACACAAAACACAAGTTTTCTAATGCAAGTTTACGTCTTGTACATATTTATTTTGTATCTCTTTTTTAAATAAATTATTTGTACTCTTGAAAATCAAAATAATTAACCAAACTAACAAGTGGTGTATTTTTTGTATGTTTGTATTGGTGCATGAATTTTTCTAGGGTTCTACTACTACTAACACGGTGGTACACGTAGGCGGTGGTAGTCATTCAACCTCCTCTTCGAAAACGAGCCACAATATTCATATCGCTTCTACTTGTTCCTCCTCATCTCCCTCCCCATCTGCTGCTGGACAGTTGCTGAAGGGTGGCCCTTCTTCCACTTCCAGTCCACGCACTCGCCATGAAATGAGCACAGAGTTGTAATAATCGTAATCATTAAATACGTACACGTACCACTATAATTATATAATTATTATATGCATAATACCATTATTTGTACAGAACCGGATTAAATAAAAGAATGATGGAAAATTATTTAGAAAAAAAATATTTTGTATTTTGTTATACATACATACATACACCTACTTAAAATGTAATTTAAAAATAATAAATACTATTACAATACAGGTATATATTATGTATGCTTAACATTATGAACGTTGAAAGAACTTCTAAAAACGGACAGGATGCTGGCTCAAATAGGATAGCAAAATAATTAATAGTTATTAGATGAGTATAGAAATATATGTACATACTACATAATTAGTAAATTAATAATGTACCATTTTATTGACCCTATTTTTAAGTATTATTATTTTTTAATTGAGACAATCTACTTCAGTTTAATAATAAATTATGCATCAATTGATTCCACAAATGTAAACATATATAATATAGTATTTTTTTGAATTTGAAACAATACACTTTTATGCTTTAAAATAGTTGTTATTGGTATACTTACGAAAAAAATGCATAATATCTACATGTGTGTGTACTCAAAATTAATGTGTGGTTATCAACCTTAAAAAATAAATAGATGAAAGTATAATTGTAAATTAATTTATGTAATATGGTACAATTTTTTTTGTCATCCGAACTGCCCTCTTCTCAATTCAATTTACGTAACGATTCGGTATTGTTGTTGATGTTTAACTGATTAAACACACTGTCCATTCTTGCAACTAGACGATTGATTTTATTGTCAATACGTTTCATGTCTAAACTTAATTCCTCAAAACTCTTAAAACCCTTGTCTAACCTGCTAATCAATTTTTCAGTTCCTTGTTCAATGGATGCCTTGAGTTCTGACGCCATGCTATGTAGTACGAAGCACATGTATACTAAAATCATTACGCATATAATCATGATAATTATCAATATTTTTTCATTTCTTGTACTGCTATTTACTGGACTGTGATTGCGTCTTCGTTGCGAACGTTGATAATTCTGAAAATAATTAATGGTATTCTTTTTAAAATCGCATGATTATCGAAAATGTTATATGCAATCAGTATACAATTTCCCGTGTTTGTAATTTACCTCAAGTGCTAGTCCAGGAAACAGGCTGGAATCCCATATTGATGATGACACTGATCGCAGTGCAGTGTTTGAATGTCTGTCTTTGTTCTGTAATGTGAGTGATACAATGAGACAAAGTCAAATATTTTGCATTGATTAAAAACAAATTCAACGCACGAAACGCCACCAAACTTATAAATAACAGAAAAACTAGCCAAAATTATATTTAATTTTTAGTTACCTTTTAACTTGAAAAAACCTATTGTAGTACCAGAGCTGAAGTCGCTGCACTTTTTTTTTCTCAAAGCATTCCATCTTGCGTTGACTTTTTTTGCAGGTTTGAATATCATGACTGTTTTATGGAAATGTATGTGATAACAATAATGCTTTTAAAATCACTCTGATTTGAATAAATGAAATGATCAAATTAATTTTTGCAAAGGCCCGTGCTACGTGTAAGTTTTGACTGTTTTTATTTAACACTGATGCAGTCAAAAAATATGTTTGAATACCTGAATAATGAGAAGTAAGCTTTCGTAAAAAATACTTATGAAATGAATGCTTTTGAAAAATATAAAATGCTTCGAAATACTAACAATGCATGAAAAGACTATCTTTTTACAGAAAGGATAAACCCTAAACACTATTTATAGCGCATGCATATGAATGCACATACATACATATATACACCTTCCATTTCATGCTCGGTTTTTAACAATCAAAATCTCAAGCTCACTTCTAAATATATGTATATGATATACTGGTACCTCTTCATACAGTTAACAAAGGTACTATATCAGTTTAAAAATAAACGGACCCTGAACCTATTGGTTCCACAAGTGGAATTTTTAGTGTGTAGCATAGTAACAAACTAATAAGATGCAATAGTAATGTATAATGCTGACTGATACCATACCCGATATTTAACCCATAATAAATGCATATTTTTACATAACCAAGATTTTACTGCAATAGTTAGCATTTTATTCCTGCATTATAATATAATAATTGAATGAATTCTCATTATACAGGAATTTGATTCATATTCTAGAGGATGTAGTATGACCAAATCGTACAATTGACAATATACATACTTCTTATACACAGATTATATATATGTAGGTAAAACATCCCTTTAAAACTACTCCAATTGTAATATGATTTAATGTAGTGTGTATTCTGATAAACATTCAATTATGCTCCAGATAATATTACATAATATTATTTGACTTTTTGGATTTTCTTTGACATATTTTACTTTAAAAAATCAGGATAAATGACACATTTGTAAAAACAATGTTTTCCTCATAAAAATGACAATCAAGTACATCAAAACTTGACTACTTGCTAATTTACAATAGTAATTATATGACAATAAGTATATTATGTAGTAAGTAGTATTGAAAAAGGTAATCTCGTGATAATTGGT
This sequence comes from Zhuqinia jingwanae, assembly GCA_027744095.1. NCBI lineage: Eukaryota > Metazoa > Arthropoda > Collembola > Entomobryomorpha > Paronellidae > Zhuqinia > Zhuqinia jingwanae. The sequence continues at coordinate 3,962 of JAHZNC010005969.1, read as the reverse complement.
CACCCATTACAAGGATTGAAGACATTCCGGACTATTGCATTATTACCTACAATATTTAAAAACAAGAAGCTTTATATCAAAAGTGGACAATATTTTGTAGTGTCGTATACTATACTTAATTAGTACTACTAAAAGTGACCAGTATTAAATCGTAGAGAAACAATTAGAAGAATTTGTAATAGTGTAGTAATAGCAATAATAATAGTCATGCATTCTTTGTTACATTACATAGTTTCTATATAAAAATGTGATTTTTTTGGCATTTAGATTTTTATCTTGATTGCAAGCATATAGCATAATAAATAGCCTGGGTATAATATTCCGTGATCATAACAATAACAGCAATTATTATTGCTTCAAAATTCTAGTCATAAATCTTCGTATTTAAAAACTTCAAGAACATCTTATAAAACTACTCGTATAATAATATGGTAAAATATTTCTAATAAAAACAATTACATGGAAAAGCGTACGTGTGATTTAATAATTTGCGTGATTGTACACAAAAGACGAAATACCAATATTTTTACATATTGAAAGAAAAGGGACAACAATATTGGAATAGCTGTATAATAATTAAATATTAGATACTATGACAACAATTAATTGAACTAACTTTGTATAATTTTGCATTGTGATATTGTGAAGTATACAGGGAAGAAAGGCGAATGAGTAAAAATTAATTAGCATTGTTTTTAGAAGTGAGACATAACAATTCACACATTTATGTATAATTAGAGAGAGAAAACAAAAGTTTCATTCCTACAGAAAGTATGAGATACATTTATTAGGTATGCATCTATTTTGAATTGTTTAAATATTATAGCAATTTCTAAATACGTACAGTGACACAAATAAAAAATAGAGTATGGAATTCCGTATTTCGTGGAATAAATATTTTCTTTAAGTCTGTTCTCTATTGCCTTCTTTCAGCCAACCCCGTCATTTCAATCAAATCCAAAATCCAATCATTTCCAATGCAAAGATGCATCTTATACAATAATACAAGTCACAATCTCAACCTTTTGTCCCTTAATTATATCTTTATAAAAATTTATATCAATCAAGCACGGTTAATGTTTGTCACGTCCACGTCCATTTTTCCATCATCCAAATTGCAATCTTCTCAATCCAATTTACGTTCTAATCATCTCCCTGTACTTTTGCTTGTGTTTGCTCAGCATTTCCGTAACAGTTACCAATTGCTTTATCGTCGGCTATGTATGAAAAACGTGAATAATAAAAAGGGGTTAAACTTTAAAGAACGTATTCAAATAAATGAACATAATATAAAACTCTTCACTTTTACACCTCACTACAATACATACCGTGGTACGACTAATAGCTTGTAAATCCTTGAAACTGGTCACACAAATGTGATGTAGAGCACTTAGATCCCTGCCAGAGTCATCCTTTATCTTTAAAATCTCTTCAGGTTCTGGTCTCTCTTTTTTGTTCTACACACAAAAAACAAATGTTGTAAATAATTGATGCTTTTGGAATTACTGCAAACCAAAATAATTGGAGACACTTACGGATAGGTGGTCTAAAAACACGACCATTCTCTCTTTGTTTTTTAATATGAAGGGATTGACGACTTCCATGTACGGCTCCTTGCCCCCAAATTCAACAAGATTAGCCAAATTTTGAAGACATTTCGCAATCATGATTAAAGAGCGTGCAGCCATTTGATGAGGAGGTTCTAAAAAATAATGGCGATAATCAAACATTTGGAAAAATTCACAAAAACAAAATTGAAATGCATATTCCCTAGCGTTTTTTTATACCGGAAACGAGGTTGAACTGACGTGGGTTGAGCAACGCCGGACATATCAGACGAAGAAAGATAAAACCACTGATCACTCGTGTCTTGACCAAACGCTCATTTGGCCATTTTGAAATTGCAGCTCTTTGCATACACCCAAAAATGTATCTTAAGGTTCTGAAAATTTAAAATACCATTAGCACGATAAAAAATATTTTTTAGAAAATGTAAATGTGCATGTACTATGTACTTAATAAGAAGGGCACTCACGGTGGACAAGAATCGTAAGCCATGAAAATATTTTCGGTGATCTCGTCTAAGACGACTTAAAATACGAAAGGGGACAGAATCATGAATGATATGATAAATTTAATGTCATCAAAAATTGAGTATATCTTTTCTACGCACTTCTTCTCCATTTACGAGGCTACTCAAATCAATTGTGATTTCTGCAACTTCAGAGTCCTTTGCACGTTTTCCTTTGTTCAACACAGTAACGGTAAACGTAAGAACATCTGGTGGAATGTCACTGAAAATAGGACGTAATTACAAACTTGTAAATATTTTAGCCGCATATAGGTAGATTTATTTTGTTGATCCATTAAATTTCCAACTGAATAAATTTGGACTTACTCCAGAACAATCTCTTCATCCCAAGTTGGATCATAGCCTGCTTTCACTTTGGTTTTTGCAACTTTTACTTGATTCAGGGCAACAATGCACATTGGATTTGGCACTAGCTTGTAAGGAAGTCGGTGAGCTTCAATGATTCCCAAAGTTAAACACTTGAGTTCTCGGAGCCGAGCTATTTTCGGGGCTCGTACCAGTTGGGGTACACAAAGCGGTTTGAGTATACTAATCCATTCCTGTTATTTGAACGTGATTAGAAAAAAACACACATATGATTATATATGATTCACACATTTCTGTATGCCAACTAATCCATTAATTGAAACTGAATCTACCTGAAGATCATCCTGTGTAGGACAGCATAAATAGGTTATTGTAGCAAGACAAGGAAGCGCTCTTTCGACCAACTGGAGGCAAAATGGCTTCTCGTAGAAACTGTCATGAAGGGGGTATATGTAAGCACAACCCAAGTCAATCAGTCCTTTTGGCTTTGTTCTCTACAAATGCAACATAAAATAAAGATAATATATTACCAAATCACAAAAATACGCAGCGAATGAATTTGTAAATTGATGTGTTAAAAAAGTATTACAATTACCTTTGGACTTTCAAATATCAGCAAATGAGTATCTGTACCATCCATTTGAAGGACAAAGAACATGGACTTCCATTTCTTGTTCTTTTCATTCCGCTTGTACAGGTAACCTGACTTTTTGCAAATATCAGTCTTTTTGATTCCAACAGTGTCCCGACACTCTTGGAGCGTAGCATAAATTTTCTCCGGATTGTTCACCTCTTTTGGCTTGTAAATTCCTTCCAGTGCATTGCCGCCCTGTATTTCAGAAAATTTTTTGGACGCACTATTATTATCTTTCCCGTTTACGTTATACTTAAACATTTCGCATAGAAAATTAACCATGTTGAACAACCACAACAATAATCTGGCACAGAAAGATGGTTTGTCTTTCTGCAATTCCCTATTACTAACGCTGCTCTTGCTGTGCTTATCAGTGACCATGCTCAACTCGAAAATTATAATTAAAAAAAGAAAAACTAATAAAACGAAATGTTTTTTTCTTGTCGACAAGCTGTCTCGTTCAAGCGGAATGTACAAACATATTATTACTTCAATTAAATTGATCGCGTAAAATTGTAATAAAAGAGTCATAAAATCGCGCTTTTATCAAAGAGTTGTTTGGCAAAAAAATGTAAACAAGAGATACAGAAGGAAACGAAACGGGGGTGAGTTAAGCATGTAAGCATCAATCCGGGGATAAGGATAAAAATGATAAGATAAAACGAGCTTTACCATAAACACCTCGTTTCCTTTCACAGGATGTTAAATGAAAATAATACAATAATATGTAGCTTAGCTTTTGCTAGTACTGTTAAGTACCACTTACATACGAAATGTAACAGGTCAGTCATATAACAACTTAATTCCTATATACCAGATGTTTAGATCATTGCAATAATTCAGAGAATTGGAAAATTTTGGTAGAATAATAAAAAAAAATTATGAACCTTTTTCACTGAATGTCCCAAACAATGACCTTCAACAATTTGC
>JAHZNC010005968.1:0-53509 GCA_027744095.1 Zhuqinia jingwanae | reverse complement strand
TGAAATTATTTTTTGATTGGAATCTTTATAATTAATTATTATTGTTATCGTTATCACAGGCAAAACGTGACAGACCAACTATAGCAAACTATGTTTATATTACATCTTACTGTATTCCATGCGGTTACAGTGAGCTGCCACTTTTTTGATTTGATGTTGTTCATTCATGTAAAGCCATGCAATGTAAATATATATATACATAATTTGAAATGTCTTTCGAGGTCATATATCATATCATGGCGCTTACCTTGGAACCTCGTATTTGCTGCTAGTGAAATAGCTTGCATTTATCCAATACATGCACATAAATATATGTACCTACTTTATATAAACGTACACATTCACATCAACAACCGATAAACGCCCCATCGGCTAGCCATCTTAATTATATTGGCAACTCACTATATATATATAAATTGACTTTACTGACTGATAATGTTACACAATTATTGCACTTTAAAAAGCAATTTTATTTTTATAACTTTATCTATTAAACTTTGCTTTTTTTTCTGGCGAATTAAAAATTAAAACAAGGTACGGAGACGTAAGCGTGTAATATGTGTAATAATAGGAAAGGAGATTATTTATAACAGGCATAAAAATCGTAATAAAACAAATAGGTAATATCTTATTATTGTTTTTTGAAGAAAATTCACAGCAGCACATAAACACTATTGACTATGCATGTACAATAATCTTGTCAGACTGCTAGCACGATGATTAAAAAAGAAGATTGCGTAGAGCTTCTTATTTTTTTGCTTCTCTTGTGCTCCAAATCATGTATCACCAAAAATGCAAACTTTTTGCATGCACAACAGATTATATGTGAGAAATCTGCATCAAAATCGATTTCATCTCAACCAATTTAAAAAACAGCTTTATTTTAGTAAAGATTCGATAAACACATCAAGATGACGTTGTCGATGGAACTGATACAAGTGATGTGAAGACAAGATTATATTTTTGGTTGTACTGATTGAACTTGAAAATAACTTTTTTTTCATATAACAAACTTGCCAAAAGACGATCACCAATTTCACAATAAAAAATCATTCAATTTCTGTAATAAACCATTATGTATCTTTTATTTAATCCCTCCTTCATGTATGTAATGCACCTTTTATTTATACCGGGAGGAGCGTTATCCATAAAAGACTTGTTTTTAAATAACAAAGGATACTTTAACAAAAACTATTTTAGTTTTTTATATATTCGCGTAACAAAAAGTTTACTGAAAGATATTAGCACACTCTCAAAAGTACTAAACCAGCAATGCAAAAAAAACTGACCAAATATTTCTTTTAAGGAGATATATGTGGTAATGAGCTATAGTCATCACATCATCATTATTATCATTCCAATGATGTACTGCTAGTAGCAAGGTAAGTAGGAAAGTTATATTACTTTTTTTGTATTCAAACTGTAGCACACACAAAAAAAATTAAAGCGAACTACACTTTGTTCTATTTTTTCACAAGAAACTACTACTACAACTCTCCCCTCGAGTAAGATGATATTATTTTTTAAACTGATTCCTTTTCTGACTTGGCCTATGTTCATCTGGTCTGTTTAATGGTCTTTCCTGCACTCTGCATTTCAAAGATAATAATAACAGAGGGATCCTGCCATTATTATTATTACCTATTATGATGATGATTGTAATATTATAGTAAACTCCCTTCTTCATAAATGCATGCAAGTACTTTAGGCTAGATTGTTACGTTACAAATATTAGTTCATTGTGCATGTAAGTAGTATAACCTTTCATTGCATGTACAATAATACAATTACCGACATACCGACTATATATCGTGTTCGTAATACAACACTATTTTTTCGCATTTCTCGCCTCTCTTCATGATCCTCATCATCATCATCGTTCATAAAGTCACCAGAGACTCACTCACATTTTATTATTATATATACGAATAGGCTAGCGTAGAGGAACGTGTGCACTATACACAATAAAAAAATATATATATCCGTAGGAGGGTACACACAGATGGACAAGGGTGAGTTGATTGAGTGTGAGGGTGGAGTAGCTGCTACAATGCACTGAGAAACATTAACCAAACCATAAAAAAATCATACAAATCGCTCTTGCAAATATATGTAGCTGCTTTTTAAATCATAAAAATATATTACAAGTTTTGCGTATCAGCAGAGTTATTTTTGTGTATGTACATACAAACGTGTGTAACGCAACAATAGCAATCTGTTGTGTATGATATTTGATATTGTATTACTAATACTATTATAATGATTAATATCGGAAAATTGATGGAATGCACTAAACACAGCAGCAGCAGCAGCAGCAGAAGCAGTAATTGTAAATGTTGATGATGATACGAAGTTTGAAACTGAATACACAATAGTTCATGTAGAGATAAAAGCATTAATGTAAAAATTGTATTAATTTGAAAATCTTGAATCTAACAGAGAGACACGATTATGACTGCTGATAGCATTGTTGTTGTTTGTATTTTTGTTATTGGTTTCTATATGTAGTCTGTTAGTCTGTCTGTAGCACCAGACATTATTATTATTATTAAACAACAAATGAACTAAAAATGTTTAATAGAAAACTGATAATATCATCACAATATCATCATCATCATCATATAATAATAAGGGAACAGGCAACTACCGACTGACAGGCAACAAACAGAGCAGCAGCGTTTTGTTCACCAACAAACAGCATTCAACATGAATACCTATTTTCAATTTACTTTTGAATGGAGATATATATATTTACGTGTGCAATGCAAATTGTAAGATATGTATGTAGGTATTTTTAAAACATTAATCTTGTAGTAAAGATAACATATGTATTTAGAAGAAGTAAGTATAGCTTCTTAAAAAGGAAGCCGAAATGCAAATGCAGAAAAAAATACAGTTTTGTCTCTTTCACCATTACAGGGCACGAAGCACTTATCTTTCTAGTCTTTTGGTTGCCACTCCACCTTCAGAACTATCATCAGCATCAGCACTTTACTATCATGTTGGTATGTACATTTCTTCGTATTAACTTTAGGATGTTGATCGTATGTATGGAAAATGGACACGACAACAATATTATTAGGAAGGACAGCTCTTACAGGCAGAGAGTTATCAACAAATAAGTCCATGTTAAAATGAATCACATCATCAAGGAATACGAATAATACGATATATATATACCAAACCATAGTACAATAATATGCAACGCTGTATTACCGCTACATCATCATATCATCATCCTTGTCAGCGGTAAAAAATCTAAACGAGTAAAGCAAGTACATTACATACATCGTAGGTATCGTTCTTCCTTTAAATAACCAGCCTTTAGGTATTAAAAAATATATTTACAGCAACAACAATGAACCTCTAATCTAACGCTATATTATAATACAACAGTATGATGATTTTTAAAACTCGCCAGAAAACAAGCTGACTAGCATATGTATAGTGAAAACATTAACGCAACGCAACAATGAATATGATTCTGGCATTACATATGGTGTTGCAGACTGTAGTAGTAGTAGTAGTGGTTTATATACGCTGCGAGCTATTCGCAATGTTGGCTACCAACAATCACTGCTTTTCTTGTTATAACCTGGCCCTTATAACAACATTGTAATTGTGTGTAGCGCAGCCATAAAAACGCCTCAGATTAACATGATGATGGTAGTAGTGGAGGATGGGATGATGATGGTGGAGTAACTGACTGAAGGGTTTTTAAAAAAGCAGGGATATGTATTGCGTATACATGTGGTTTCTCTTCTACATTTTAAGTACAACATATATAGCGTTGCAACAATGGGATGATGTTGATATGTTTGACAAAGCTGCAGCAGCTACGGTTGAGGATTGTCCAATTTTTTTTACCATATGACTTGACTTGTTGTAATATTATCCTTTCTTTAAAAAATAAGATGATGTACCTAGGCCAAGAAAAAATCTCAGGTGCAGGTATTACCATGAGTTGTATTTTTTTTAAAGAAGGTATGAAAAAAAGGCTTTAAAAGCTAAAACTGTATACATTATTTTGGCGTTGGCGTACCTGTGTCCCTTATTCGTAATAATAAAAGCTAATGTTGCTTGTTGGATTTTGCCTACACGTTTAATCTACTTTTCTTGGGTCTTCTACTCAAACTCAAGCAAAATATATATGATGATGGCTACGAGGTGCTCGAATGCAATTTTTTCAATGTTGAGCATCTATACCAAACATACTATTATGCGAACGTCACGAATTTTTTTTTGTTGAAACATGGCAATGCGCTATAAATACCTACGTGCATAATGTTGAAAGCTTTCTTTCTTTTATGTATTATATTTTTTCAAATCAGAACATTTATATATGGGTATGCACATAGGTACGTAGACGTACATACATGTATTTGTTATAATTGTTTTAATATTTGGAAAATCGTCGCTGTAGGATAAGGGATAAGGTGTTAGGGTTGTTGGTCTTGTTTTTAAATGAAGGCGTGAGGGTGAGTTCAGTTCGACTTTCTTGTGCGAAACTCGTCTCAAGTTGGGTTTTAGGGATTTTGATTTATGTGATGTGACAATCCATTTTCCCTTTCCTTTCCTATTTTGTTTAGATGAAAGTAGTTTTCGATTTTTTATGTTCTTGTACAATCATATGAACATATGTATGTATGCATGCATAAACGTAATTTGCTAGGAAATTGCTGTCACGAGTGTACCTATATAAGCTACTTGCGTACCTCTAAATAACCACTTGATATATAAAAAATATCAAAATTATGCAATTAAATTAACAATATAATTTACCAAAATTATCATTTTCATAATTTTTGCATAAAGAAGTAATTTAAACAAAATTTCTTCCAGGTTCCAAATAAATGTATTAAAAAATTCGTTGACCATGACCTCAGTGCAACTTTGCTTCGTCGTTAACTTCAAGTACTTGCATTTTCAAGCGCCACACATGAATTCATAATTCTTCATCTAATGCCGCTACTTCATATCTTTAATGATTCATCATGCTAATTCTCACAAAACAATTACAGGTACCAGACAGAACATCATCATCAAAGGAGCCAACTTGAATCAACATTGAGAAAAAAATCTTGTTCGTGTACTGATGATAGAGGCACGGAGAAAAAATGCTACATCAGTGTCAATGATAAGCTGATGAAGATGAATATGACTGTATTTCGTTAATACCACTACCAATCTGATTCATCTTCAATGATCAACTTGATGTTTTGATACTTGGACACGATGTTGATGCGATGATGTGGTGCACCAACTTGGTAAATTTCAACTTGGCAAAAACAAAATTGCTGTGCCTGGTACTCAGAAAATGACGAATAAAGATAAATAGGTATTTAAGTATATATTTCTGTAGTATGCATATCTTAATGATGCTTTATGAATGACATCACCATCAAATCACATCTTTGCATGCATGCAACCTGTACCTTGTTGCTTTTTTTTTTTTAAATCAAGCGACTCTGTCTTCATCTTTGCAAACTGCATTTGCGCTGTTTGTTTTGTTATTTGATATGATATGCTTTTAATGCTGATAGACAAAAGGACAAAAAATATCGCTAACTAAAAGCTAGTAAGGAAATGGAAAACCCTGAATTGAATGAATGACATGACATCATTCAAGCATGGAAATGAAATTCTTCATAAAAATCACAACAAGGATCCCATGCTGAGTCAGTATTAGTAGCTTCTGTTCATGATGATAAATCTGTCATTACAAGGTTTTTTTTTGCATAAGTTTGCAATGATCGATTCCAGCTCGCGTGCCTGTCCTTTCTTGAAATTTCAATCGTGTTTTCTTGGTGTTATTATGACGAAAAACAGCTAATAATCTTAATCTACTACCAAAGGTTGTGCAAGTATATCTTCACTTTCAATTTGAATTGAAAAATTGCAAATTGTAGTGCTTCAGTCCAATCACTTTTGTTTTGACATGATTGTTAACTGAAGCCTAAACCTAATAAAAAAAGAGATGCTCTACATCTTAAAGTGTTAAGTAACCGCACGAAATGTTGAGTAAACGTGTGTTTGCCAATTCAACATTTAGCACCCCGTTTTAAATCTAAAACTTAAATGTTACATCAAACAGTATATATTAAATATATCAACCCCCAAAAAAACTGAGCTTGTGTGGCACCAAAAAGTCCTATAAGTGGCATACTTAAAAAAAATATTTGACAATACTTTTAACTTACATTTTATCTTGGTTACTGTTGGATGGAATTGGGAAGTGCCAACTCCAACCCTCTTTACAGTGTCTCGTTATTCTCTAGTGGCAATGTGATTGTGATTCATGTCTAAAATAATACCTAATATCTGTGTGAGAGCTACTATTGTTCTGTGTATAATGATCGCTATCTTTACACTCTTAGTGGCTGTTTGCTTATGATGATGATGATTATCCTTCCTTCCTATTTTCTCAAAAAGCACATCAGGCAAGCAAACTGAATATTATAATTGAAATATAGGGATAATAGCCACTATAAGAGATCATCTCACGTTCTTCTGTAGTCACAAAAGTGGCATCAAACAACAGAGAAATTCCATTCACTAATAAACTAACGTCAACAAACAGCACACAAAAAGGTCAACACAATATTGCTCTTTACAGATTTAAGTGCACATAAAAGCACAAGCACGACTACGCTTTTATGTTGCAAGTGTTTATTGTATTCTCTCTTCTTCTACTCAAACTCAAGTATCAAGTTTAGACCTCTTTTTTGCCAAGATTGCCAAAAAAATATATATATTACCATTTCTGTACACTACACACATGTCCAAATAAAAATGGTAAAGTACGTATGGATTAACAATGAGGGAGACCAGCATGTACTATTTCACATTTTTTCTCTTTCCATTGTATAAACTGACCCCGACATACTTCCGCCTCTGATATTTTTAACAGTACCACTATACTACTCATCAACCTATTGTCAAAGTCTTAACAATGTATGTATTTTTTGTAAATTGTAAATGAAATCTAAGTCAGTACGAGCAAACAATAAACTAATATAGCAAAAAAATAGAGGAAAAATATATGAATGCTTTTTTTCCTTATTATATTCCAATTTATCTCTTATATACACACTTACTTAAGACACGCACGACTTTTTTTTGCAATTGTAATGAGCAGACGAGATGAATTGTTAGTGAGACGAGTGATGATGCTTGTTCACTACTACTAAGACGTTTCATTCATTTAGATTCATATAAAACTTGGAGCACGCTTTTTACTCTTAAAAAAATCCGAAGAAAAGAAGGAAGAGAAGAGACCATTTTAAACTACAAATCTGCACATCAAATAATACTCGTAAAAATATGCTTAAACATTTAAATGCTATTCAAATGAAATTTGCATACTTAAATACACACATACATATGCATAAAAAACATAGAGGCTGCACTAATTTATAATGTACCTACCTATCTTTATTTGACATCTGCAGCTCTGTATGTATTTTGAAAAGAGATGTTTCGATATAGAAAAAAAGGAAAAAAAGATAAAACACTCACACTTTATTTACGTTGTCGTTCACTAGCCGCCCATAATTTCATGTTAATTAGAGTAACATTATACTTATATTACTCAATATTATTACTTGTTCTGCAAAAGTTTGTGTAGCAAGTAAGTCACCGACACTGATCCAATATCGCTTTCTTTAATGCTCCCCAAGAAAACGTGCTCGTTCGTCACATGCAATCATACAACATGGGTGGACCAAATGAGTACAACAGAACATAAAATGCATATTATTGTGCTGTGCACTGTTTTGTAGACAAACTTTTGAGTCATTCCACTTTCCACTGACTTCACCGCAAAATTAGTTGAATTTTGCCTAAATGGATATACTCTATCATAATTTTCAATATAAGTGATGTCCTTGAGTAAAGACGAGCAATAAAGATTAGATTCCTTTTTTTTGCAAACGTATTTACATATATATATACCCTATAGCTGATTTCACTGAAAAGTATAAATTCGCACAAAAACTTCCTGGTTCACTCTGAGACTTCCACCTTAAAATCTCAGTATTTGTAAACCACAAAAACATTTACATGTTTTGACTAATGAATTTTTTTTTAAAGTATATTATTATTGTATGTATATGAGTCATATACAGACAGACAATGACTTTGGTTTGTCAACGTAATTTAGTAAACACGAACTTTTCAAACAAAATAAAACGATGCAAATTGAAAAAGTCACCGGCAATGAATTCGTGTGGCCCGCACACATTTGTTTGGGATACGCATGTGTCAAGATCTGAATGAGTTTGTTGATAAACACTAACTGATTGAAATTATAATAGACCTTCTGGTTAGCCTGAGTAAATGCACATTGTATTGTTTATTGTAAACCTGTTGTGCATGCATAGCATAATATACACCTAGTATACTATGCTGCGTGATCACTTGAATGAATGAATTTATGATTTCTTTTATACAACCAAAGCATACGTCGGCACAAGAAAAATACGGTTTTCATATATATATCTTTTAATTATACTGCGCCATACAAACAAACCAATCCAGTTAAATGTGTTGCTATTAAAGTGTAATCGAAAGAAAATGAAGAGATGAGTAAATTTTACTTCTTCTGGCAGGCTGCCGTAAGGAAAATTGGTGTGGTGTATATGTATGTTGTATATCATAAAAATAATACCTTTTACTTTCAAAAAGCCAGATTATTTCAACTTCAGGTTGGATTATACCAGTTTATTTGGTACACGCGCAGCTCAACTTATAACTTATATAGAGCTACGTAAGTGCACACACACAAAGAATATATTTGTATGAAAAATTGAAAATGGAATGGAATATTATTACCATTTTTCTTGAATACATTTAACAGCAAAATAACAGACATAAACGTCAGCTGTATATGCAGTACTTAGTGCTACTGGTACCACTGGGGAGCGAGTTAAACAAGTGCATGATATTATGATGACGATGATGACTTTTTGAATCTCTATTACTCTACTTGAGAAGAGAATGCATGCAAAATTCGAGTCTCAAATCTCAGTTCAATCGTTCAAAGTATGGGACTTTGCTGTGTACTACTACTGCTTTGATGATGATAATGACGACGACAATGATGATGATCTGCACTCTCTGTACAAGGGAAAAAATAATGATGAATGAGTGTGGTGGAGTCCGCAGTGAGTAAATATATGAATATGATATTATAAGAATGAGAATATGGCACAATGTAAACATGACGCTTCAAAATATTATTATGCTTTTGATGTAAAAATGTAGTTTTGCTTAAATTGTTACAACTATTATTATTATCATAACTGCTTAAAGCAAAAGTTACTTTGTGGAATGTATGAGCATCGAGCAGTTTTGGCCAGAGTTGATATTATTATGCTGTTTCATGATGCATTATTGTATGTATTTATATATATCATTATTATCATGTATGTACATATACCTACAGAGATAGTAATATTTAAGCTTTACTTACAATCATTTAAACAGGCTTTGTTTGTGAGGAGCAGTAGTAGTGGTAGTGGTATAGTAGTAGTAGTAGAAATTATATTGTTGTTGATAGTATACTTGTGTGAGTGTATCTAAACTGCAAGTCAGTTTCTTCTTTGAGAATTGTGAATTGGTACTGGTATAATAATATATATGTGGTAGTCTAGTAAAGTTAAATATACTATGTAGTAGTAGGAGTGTTTATTGTAAAGCAGCAATAGTGCACTTTGCTTGCACACATCAAAACTTTTTAAAAATCCAAAAGCAATGTAGAGATTATTATTGTTATTAGGATTATTGTACGCTCTGTTGTGTGTTGTTACGATTGTAAAAAAATAATATGATGATGAAGAAAAGTAAAGTTTTACTGCTGCATTAACAGCAGCAATGCTACCAATATATATTGTATATATGAAGTTTTTGTTTAGTAAAAGTAGAATATTATGCAGTTAGCTTTTTTGTTATCTGACGCATTGTCTTAGTTGGTGCAGCACCAGCAGCATCAACAGTGTTGGCAGTAAACATTATTTAAAAGGAAGAGGATGGGTCATCATCATGTTCATTATCATATCATCTTCCTTTTTGCACGCACTCACTCACTCACACTACCATGCTCATCAATCCCACTACATATATAATAAATTTTTAGTACTATGTACTATTACACTTACAGAGCTTACACACTGTGGTTAATTTTTACTTAAAAATTGTTTCAAAAAAATTATACTCATTTGAGGTTCAACTACACAGAGACATACGTTCAAACAGGGAAATATATGTAGGGATAGTAAATTATTATTGAATCTTTTACAAAGCAGTTCACTTTGGTTTTCCTTATTTTAGTGTTAAAACGTACTGCACTATATCACTACCACACAGTAGCATGTATACCTATCATAATCTCTTGACAGCTAGCAACCGCAGAACTATTTTCTTTTATAAATAATGTAATGCAGTTAAATATAAATCAGTGTTTTGCTGGTACACTTTTTAAAGTGGATTGAATGATGATGAGGATTATACTGGTGTTATTGGCAAAAGAGTTACAGACGCACACACAAAATGTGAGTAAAAGTAAATAGATTTAATGCACAGAAACACATACATATATGTACCTAGATATATATATGTAATATTTTGCACTGCTGCGGTACTGACAACTGATGACGACTGATGATTAGTTAAGAGAAATGAGCTCGATAGTTTTTCTGCAGATAGAAGCAGGTTAGTAGTAGTTATTGTTTTTTTATTTTATTAGTGAACACACACACACATGTACACGGCACACACACGTCAAGTCAAAGAATCGATTTTGTTGTGTGCAGGTTAAAAATGAGTTTGAAGTATAATGTAATGCAGCTGTTTAGTTTTTTAAATATTTTTCTCTCTTTTACAAGGAAGCTGATAAATAATCACTCACACGAAATTGTAGTAAGTGCTACTTGCATAAATTTTTGCAGGTTAGTTAGTTACTACATACCATTTCATGTGTTTGTTGGATGGAGGACAAAATTGATTGGTAAATAAATTTAAGAGAAAACTATGAACTAAGAGTAATTACATTTTCTCTGACGATGACTGATGATAATTAGTGAGACGTTGACCAAGATGTAAAAGGAGAGGCAGTATAATCCGGATATTAGATGATGATGAAGTTGTTCTAATGGAAAATATTTTAAACAAATATTTAAATTTTTTGCTGAGCAAAATTATTTAAGTCATGCTCAAGTAGAACTATATCTAATATCTACTGCACTTCTGTTTTGAAAAGACAGAAGACCAGCAGGAGAGAGAGAGGGAGAGAGAGAGAAACGGAATCTCTTCAAGTCAAGTAAAGTAGCCGCCGATGTATGGAAACGGATCCAGGTTGGCTGAGATGTAGTTGGAAAGGAGGAGGATATTCACATCACAACAGAACGATGGTGGTGGTAGTAGCCGTAGTAGTAGTAGTGGTAGTAGTAGAGAAGAATAAAAGTTCCTACTTGACTTCGCCTGAAAAGCATACACACACACACAACAACACACATGCACAAAAGAATGAGTCATGTCATCATATCATATGAGCATTCTCTCTCGGAGACCAGCAACCACGACCACATCATAATCTACCTTTAAACCTATTATTTTGTGTTCATGCACACCTATTAGGACCTGTTATACATATAGGAATGTATATACTCAAAGATTTTATGTATGGGCATTTGACGTAATACATACTTACCTATACTTATTTGCGACATGGGAATGGAATGGGTTGGGGAATAGTATAATAGTACCGTTCTATGATGATGATATAATGTTATGCTGAGTTTGCGATCTCGGGTACCGTTCTCATATGAACCCAAACAACCACATCATGACCACCACCATAATATCTAATCTGACGATGTCACACTTGCAATGGTGTTTTATTGTTCAAAAGCAAAACTCTTACAATTTTGCAGTATAATATCTTTACCGTTTTTGATGAACAACGCAACGCGTTTCAATGACGGCAACAATGCATGAATGTTATATCATCCTTTGTTAATTTTTTTTAAACCAAGCTCAACTTGACATTATTTATAGCAAAGATTTTAGGCGTATGACAATTGAAATAATGTAAACTATAAAAAGAAAAAAAGAAATAGGAGGGATAAGATGGGATTTCAAGATTTCAGGCAGCATAATACCCTAGTGCTATGATATGACAAGAGTAAATGTTAAAATGTAGGAGGATTTTATAATCTTAATCATAATAGTAAAAAAAATAGGGTTGACCCTCATCATCACGATCATCCTCAAAAGATGAAGTATTTTTTACCCACCCAGTGAAGTTTGTGCAGTTGATATCAACATATTATCTTGTTTTTTCTCCTTCTCCTTGTTTACACTGTGTAATATGAAGATATTACGATGATGATGTAAAGTAGTGTTGTGGTTTTATTTCTTGTGGTATCTTTGTCTGGATGTTATGGGCTAGGCCAAACCAAAACCAAACGAGAGATAAAAATACACGATAGTAGACCAAAAGAAGGGAAGAGAGTGTGTCGAGTGTTTGTGATGGGATGGTCCATAAAATAAATGAACTACTCAACTCACAGTCAGTGCTCACTGTTCGCACACAAAACTGTAAACACTTTTCCTGGATAATATGCAGTTTAGATTAGGATAAAAATGAGTAATTATTGCATTACATGTTGATGCTTCGTCACAAAAAAATATAAAAACAGTCCACCCACACGATCACATACCAAAAGCAACGATATAATCATAATCATGTCATGCCGTCACCAATCTCCATACAAAACTTATTGTGCTTGTCAACCCAAAGAAATCAAGAAAAAATAGTTCTTTGCAACATTCAACATTGAGTTCATCCCAATTAAAATGTGCATAATTATTCACAATTTATATGCAGTAGATTCAATGGAAAGATGACACATTTTATAATTCATTCATACAACGTTTACTATACCAGCACAGAGACAGCGTTTTGTGGTTTGACGGTTATTATGTCAGAAAATGTTTGTATGATCGTGACGTGACTTTGACCACAATAGCACGAACAAACCATTATGCGAAGAACAAAAGTTTGCTGAACAACACCATCAAGTTTATTATTGTAATTTCAAGAGACTGTTTTCTGTCCAGTAGTGATGATGTAAGCAGAAGAGGGAGAGAAATGAACAAAATGTGCATGAGAACAAGACAAAAGCACGTTGTGAGGGTTTTCACGGAAGAGAAACAAGACACGAACTTGTTCTTTTGTCTTTTAAAATTAGCACAATTAATGCAAGTTCATTTTAAAAATTCACTGGAGAGCTATTTGATGCAAAACATGTAAATTTTGTAAATCACAGAATTTTTTCCTCTTCATTAATTTTTAGTCGTATTTTGGAGATAGATACAACCAGTCACTTTTTTAAGGATATTTCCAACTTGCAAAGTTGTAATGCAGTAGCAGCCAGGAAAACAAATACATTATCTCTTCTGTCGTCTGCTACTGAAGATTGTTCTTATAAATTAAGATCAGACGAAGAAAAGTTTATATATATTTGACACTCAAGTAAACATTCAACGACATCATTCCATATAAAAGAAATCTCTGTTCCGCCGAGACATACTATATAACTCATGTATCAGCACGTCACATTATTCTTTGCTTCATTTGCTGGGTGGAGTGATACAGACAATCTGACTCCTCACTATATATACCCATTTAACAAAAACCAAACCTTGTTACATACTTTTTAAAAAAACAGTCATAGTGACAGAAAAAATATTTGCTTGTTGAAATATGAACGACGGATGAGTCTTAAAAGCACTTTTGACGGAAACAGTGTATAATTTACCGTGTCGTTGTTTTATAATACATGTATTTAGTATAACTTTTCAGATTTATGCATGGATGACAGACACACACAGATAGAAAACTCGTTTATTTGTTGTGTGTACTTATTTTTAATTCATAAAATTTATTTACGTGACTCTGTATAAACTCAAAGGAAAAGCACAAGCTCTAGTTTTGATTGAATTCAGATGGTAAAATGTTGTGCTCAATTTTGGTGTGCATAAAAAGTGAAAAATGAATGAGCAATTTTACGCTGGATTTTCTTGTTCAATTTTCTTGGTTTATGAAATAAATGTTTCATTATAGCTCAAATTCAAATCAAATATTAGGTTTGAAATAAATACGTATGCTCACATCCACGAAAACTTTTATCCTCATATCAGATGTATATATTATTATTACACATATATTATTATATCAAATGGCAAAAATCCATCAGGATGTATGAAGATGATAGATTCAAAACAACACACAACTTTTTTTTTTGCTCACACTGCAAAAATGAAACTGTTTTAAATGAAAAGATCAGCCCATTTCATGGGATTATTTCGACAAATCTATGCATACATATATATGTAAAGGTAACCATAGCAGATTATAGTATACTAAAATGTAGCACGCAATGTTAGATTTTCCTCTTGTTTGGTTTTACTGCTTCTATAATCCTTTTCCCGTACGGACGGTTATTATACCAGAGGGGATTTTAAAAGGAAAAGTATAAATTCTAGTTTGGTTTGGTATTATTATTATATTTATCTTGGCGATGAAAATAATACTATACCTACATACACAACATTACATAATAATACGCATTCATACTTCATACTCACACAATCAGTGATAATGGCTCAGCTGAAATTGTATACATAAGACGAGGAGGAGGATTGACCCGTGATGACTTTTTATGCTCTTTAAGAGACCTATAATACACTTATTACATATATTATATACATTCCTAATACCTATACAACTTTTAACATGGATAAATACTAATTTTTTTTTTTGAAAAAAAAAATAGGTTGGCAACTGGCATACCGCAAGGATTATGTATTGCATGCCTTTCATTTTCCATTTCCTATATACATCTCGCTCATTAATTTAAACTTGGAGACTTTGTTGGCTTCTCCCATTTTGAGCTAGACTTTAGCAGTAGTACCAGTATTTTTTGTTGATTGCCCGCTACCACACACTGCCAAATTAACTTGGGAGTTTTGGGAATAGGGAAATGCATTCCAAGCCTATCCAATTTGAGTAGCAAGCAATTGAACCAAGTAGTATAATGCATTACATTGCAACAAAATGTTTTAAATGACATACATAATAAGTATGAACTTAGAGGAATGTCTCTAGAGAGAGAGAGGATATGAAAGATTCCGTGTAGTCAGAGGAAATTTTATTTTGCTTTTGAAAAAAAAAAACAGCGGGGTATCACTTTAGTATACTCACTACTACTGCTGCTACTGCTCCATTGGAAATGGAAGATTTACTTTCAGACAAACTTGAAGACAGAAACAAAACTGATAAATAGTGTAGTGTTGGTGGAAGTCTGCATGAATATGTCGATGCCAATGGAGTAAAGTAATACTATTACTACTACAACTTATCTGTGGGTGGCAAGAAAACCAGAAGTGCCAATGCTTACGTCTGTGGTTTTTACCATTCTTTGAAATCTTTATTTCTCTTTGGAGTTTTTGGTGATATATGGGATGCGGGTGTGGACTAGTCCTTATAATACTCATGATAACACTGGTGCCGAACCATGTTGGATGTGTAATATGTATGGAGCCATGCACTCAATGCGTTTTTTGATGATGACGACAATGATGATAATGATAAAAAAAGTACTTGTGTCAAACTTTTTTTTTGCACAAATAATGGGTACAAAAGCTCATTTTCTTATATGAATTTTTTTCCCATGCCACTATTTATTATTATTTGCATTGTCTATAGCACTCCTGTATTTGTTGCCTTGTAATGCAATTCGTTTAAAATAAATACATGTTGAAGGTATTTAATGAATAGCTTGCTCAGTTTTTGTCTAATGCTACGCTTAATTAATGTGGCCAGTAGTGCAACAGAGGGCTGAATAATTAATATATATGTCTAATAATATAATTAATAATATAATTATAAATATCCATGTTTTACAAAATGACATGTTAAAGATTTCATCATATTTCTCCGTTTGTCATTGTCATTGTAAACTCGTGATTAGTTTCAGAGAAATTAAATCTAATTAAACTATTATGTGCTGTGCAAATGCTTGGATGACATTAACAATTTATCATAAAATATCATAAAACCCGAAATATGGTTTTAAAAAAATAAGTAAAGTTAAAATACATACTTCCAACGGTTCGCTCTGGGTAATAATATCTAAAATAAATAAGCATGAGGATAATAAATGAGCTACTTACTCGCTACTATGTATTCTCGTGAGAAACAATATACATGATGAATGAGATAAACTATAAACTTGCCAGATTAGTTGAGTCTCATCAAATCAAACATTGTCTTCTGTTTATAGCAAAACCACTTCTGTATTCCATATATTATCATCATGTGGCAATGTCAAGTAGCTCCAACAACAGTTTCTTGTGTCGCTAGGATTTCTATCCCCCGTCGAGTCGAGGTGGTACAAACACTTATTTATCAGCTAAAATGATGCTAACAAAGCAACAGTAGCAGTAGAACTGTCTAATGTGCACGAGAGAGTATTTTTTTTTGAAAATGGCAAGGGGAATGGTGCTGATGCAGATATGTTATTAAAAGGATTAATCCACAATGTTGAGTCTCACATTCACACTCTCACACACTCACACAATGGCCATTTTCCTTCTTAAAACTATCTACTTTCCCATGGAGTGTCAAAACTAAAAGTCGGCAGCAGTTGTAGCAAGCAGATATACAGCCAAAGTGAGAGCAAGAGAGAGGTCTGCTACTATTACACTTTTTACACTTGGATGTGATGCCGATGATGATGACAATGTTGAAGTGAAGAGGGAATGAGGGAAAAGACATTCAATTCAATTGTGTGCGACTTGTGTAAGTTCAGTTTGATGTTGTAGCACAGCTAACATCATATAGTAGCATCAGCGTAAAAAAGGAGATTCCCGCAGCTTAGTACACTTGCTGTGTGGAAATTCTCTGTAAAAGTATGTGTGGTGTGCATCCGTCCCTCCTTCACCACCTCCACTCACTTCAATGCTTGCTTACCAGCCAAGTAGTAGGAAAACACTAAAATGTCAAGATGCGAGACGAGTTGGATGTTGGATTGGAGTGAACTGAAGTTGTGTAACAAAAATTCTCAGCGTTACTGGCACCCTTCATTTCATCTACACACAAGTTAGTTATATACCCGCCTCCGCCGTTTCCTCTTTTTCTCTTGAACTCGTTCTCTCTCTCTCCATAGATCTCTCTCCATCTTCAACTAACCGAAATGCTTTTACTTTTTTTTCGTCAACTCCTCGTTCCTCGTATATATCTCCTCAGTAGAGTCGTAGGTACAACTAAGAGAAATGGTTTCTTGTTTGACTGTTCCAACTTCAACTCCACATATTATTATGTACTTTCGTATTACCACATACATACAAACGAATAGTCTCCCTGTGAAACTTTTTAGTTTGTTCTCTATGAATAAAAGCTTGCAATGTTTACATTATGGTGTTCCGTATCCTGCTTTTAATACTTCATGTACGAAAATATGTATTGCTACATGCTGCTTTGCTTTTTTTTGATGAGGGTGATGATATGCTTTTAAGCTTCTTGTGTTGCTGCAGCTGCTGGTATTATGGTTAGCCGGAAATTTTAGCTGGAATTTGAGAGAACCAGAAGAAGTAGAAATATTTTTGCTATTTAAGATGTTTGGGAAAAGCATCAACGAGCAAAGGGGGTAACAAAATGAGTTGAGTGGTGATATAGGTTATATTATCATGGGTGTTTGAGTTGTGTTTTTTGTTTAGAGATGTTGACTCTCTGTAGAATAGAGAGAGAGAGAGCGCGAGCTCGTTTGGACTTGTAGTAAATACTAAATACTTATTCATGTCTTACTTACATTTTCAACAATATTCCATTTTATCCAATCCAGCGAGCCTTTTTTACTTTCTCTTCCCCACAGAACCGAAAAACCTGTAAGGAACGTTTGGAGTTTTAGTCTTGTGAAAGCATTTTCTTTCGTTGTTAGTTTGTGTCATTCTGTGTTTAGTTACTTGCCCTCTAATGCTGCTACTACTATTCCAGTAGCAGCAGCAGTTTTGTAACTGCGTCATATCTCAACATGATGTGAGCAAGGCTTTAGTACTGCTAATGGTTCCTGATCACGCACCAGTAATAAATAAGGGAATTTTCTCCTGTGTACAAGCATTCAATAATAGATACACAAAATGAAAATATGTATATAGGCAGTTTGACAGTAATATGGAGTATTATACCTTTAACTCATGTTTTCCCTTCATTTTCATGGCACAAATCCCGTCAATATTTGAATTGAAAGCATATTTTCTGGAACCTCCATTTTAATTCATGAATAAATTCCAGGAAAAGTTTCTGTTTCTGAGCAGCTGCTCATGTTACTGTGTCGTTTCGCACTGCGTGATTAATTAAAGTTTAACATTTAGAGCTCTTTTGTTCACAAATGAACAGGAGCAGTGGCAATAGTACGATATGGAATAAAATTTACACACAAAGATTGTGTATCCTTCTATTCTGCTGAAGAGTAGTATAGGTATATAATTAATATTACCATCATGAGCATGGAGAAAACTGGATGCAACTATAGGCAAGAAAGAGTTTCCATCATCCCTACATTATTTAATTTTACATGCAAAAAACGGTTTTTGAGATCCTTAAACCGATTTGCACGAACAAACGTGCTTGGTGGCTTGTGTGTGTGTGTGGATGTGGCTAGGTATATATGGTATTCATTTGAATGATGTGTGTGTACATTTCGTCTTATTCACACTGCTATGTACACAAAAACACCTGAAATATTCCCAAAATGGGAATTCCCTACGTACATGCGAGAGACCATCAAAATGTGTTACGCTACGTGATGTCTTTATATAATGATTCTTACACAAGAAAACAGATATCAACAATTTGCTTTTCTTCCATCATTTCTTAATACTTTTCTCATGCTCTAATAATTTGAAAGTAAAATACTCTGCTCTGATGGGGATACACTTCACTGCTAAAAATAACTTTGAAGGTTTTTTTTTGGAACACGAACCAAAGTGAATTTCAAATAATAACTAGAAATTCTTTTCCCTATAAAACTCAATTCAGTCTGGAAAAGAAAATTCTCAAAATATTTTCTCATTGGCGTCTAATGTTTATGATGGGATAAGAATGAACGACGAGTCGTTCTAACTAAAGAAAGTGAAACACACGGACTTACTTTCCATTTAATTTTCTCTCTCTTTTTTTACTTTCTGTGTTGGAATTATTATTATAGCTTCCGTAATGTAGGAACCTATACACATGCACATGACATAGTCAGCAGTAGAGGACCATTTGCCCTTCTCCAGTTTCCCCTATAAACTTTCATTTTCATTGCATTACATACAACTAATGCTACGTAAAACACCGCACTTCCATTCCCTAAAAGCCTCTTGTTTACCCATAAGTGTATACTTTGTGCAGCCACTAGACTACTACCACCACTATCATCCATGAAAAAACGGTATGGCACGCCAGAATGAGCGGTAACCATTAAACAAAAACTGTGAAAAGAGAGAGAGAGAGAAAAAAAGTGAAAGAAATATGTTGTCCCTATATGCCTGGTCTGCTGGTGGATCTCCTCTGGGAATCCAATGATTATAATCTGCTAGCCATGCTCTGAATGTTGCTTGCTCTTTTTGATCCAACTCCAGAGACAGGAAAGTGGTCCATGTACCTATCTGCTCTCCCTTCATTTCGATTAGATGGAAGAACGGGTAGCAAAAAAAAAATTCAGAGACTGACGTACATGCACACACGTGTACTTTTACCTTATATATTATGTACCTATATAAAGGTAGAAAAAAAACAGGTACACAGTGTAGCATAATATGTGGACATGAGGTGGCATACCGTGATCGATACGCTACTACAGATGTGGTTTCATCAAAGAGAAAACACCACTGCGATGATCGAAATCTCTACTTTACTGTTATATTACTTTGGCCTGCTACTCAAAAGCAGAGGAAACGCGTACAAGATGGAACGCGTTCACTGCTGCTATAATAATGCAGTAAAATGCATACTTTCATAGCCGTGTGTGTATGTGTATTGTGTACTCACATGAATACACATACTTTTAAACTGGCAGTCAATGCAATACATGCATAATCTGATTTTAGTACTAGGAAGCCAGGTCACCCACCAGCATTTGATCATACATATAAAGCTAGTCATTGTAAGGAGAAAACGGTTGTCGGCTCGCTTTCTCTCTTCCATATTATTATTCTGCAAAAAAAGGAAATCATTCTCATCATCTTCAGCAACATCATCACATCACACGCGTCACATGACTTACTCCTCGTTTCACAATTGAAAAATGTTAGCCCAGCTATGATGCCATCACTTTCACGCTATGCCAGTTCTTCCTGTTCTGGGCACATGTTAGTATGAGCTTTTGTCTGCGCTCAACAACTTTTTACATCTTATATATTTACTACTACTACTACTGCATCAACCGCACTGCTTGCCACCATTACCAACAATCTTTGACTGCACGTATAAATATTGAACATACATACAAATACATCCGTACATTGAATATTCGTCATATTACGTGAATGATAAGAAAACTAGAAAAAATAAACTGTTTTATAAAAATAAAGGAATGCATACACCTACACATGTATATCTGTACCCAATGTCAACGTTTGATTCGACAGTATAAAATGTGTGCTTCTCCTTGATTCTATATGTCAGAAAAATAATATCTAAATTTTTCTAGTCTTGCCAGAAGTATTATAGTCAGTGAACAATGGTAGTGTTTACGCTCTATGCCCACATAGAAAACTTTTTTATTTACAGCTTAAAGCCATCCAGTCTGAACTGAAGCTGAGTCTGGTACAAAGATGTTCTGCTGATGGTTGCGAAATAGAAGAGCCCAAAGTTAAAAAGAAAATAGACAGATACTCAGTTGCAGTTTCATCTTCATGCTTTCACTTTAACACAACAAAGAATGTGATAATAGTACTATCATTATCATTGTAAAAGCAAATATTAATGGTGTAAAGAATGAAAAGAGTTCTTTTGTAAGGTAAAAGGAAAATGTGCACTGGAGTCGAAAGGAGTAGGTATAGTTACTCACTATACACTCTGATGTTTTGAGATGATGATGGTTCTTGAGATCTACTAGTAGCATGCATGGTGTGTGGCAATGCCGATGATGATGCCGTGAAAGTGGAAAAACAAAAACCTCATTCTTTTTTCTTTTACAGATTATATTCACGTAACTCCCATGAATTTTTACTTTGCCTGTCTTTTTCTAGAAAAGCGAAAGCAAAGATCATGCATATACATATATACTTGCATTATCACGTATTTAGTAGTGGTTAGCTGCACACCACACACACAAGTTCAAAGTTTCAGCATTTTTATTTTATAAAAGAGACTCATTTCTTTTTTAATAAAAAAAGAAAACTATTTCTCATTTAGAAAAGTTTCCTTTGTAGTAGTGTCTTTCCTGTTTGCCGGTTCCTGTTCTGTTTGGTACACAGCCAGTATACGCTGCATTATGTCGTATATATAGAGTTTATTCCGACTCCAGCTCCTCCTTTCCTTTCTTCTTGAAGAGCTTTTTGGAGCTTCATTTTACGCTTATAAAATAGCATGAAATGATATTCTTAGCGTTGGTCAGAATTATTGTACGGGTCTTAAAAACAATATAAGATAATTCGAACAATACTGATATTATGCTGATGGTGAGTTTTCATTTGTTTCTTATGATCACATAAAAAGCATGTCATTGATTGTGTCCTATAGATAATGTTTGGAAAAAAAATTTATATACCATATATTAATAAAATATGGTTTAACCATTTTATTTTGTCGATATATTATTTTTAGTATGCAGAACTATATATTATATGGTTTTCTTATAATTTGTGTACTGATTTTGTTCACCCATTTGTCTGAAGCGTTTCTAGAAACAATTTTACTCTTTTTTTGTTATAAAAGCGCACACTTGTGTTTTATTCTACGAATTTTGTTTGTTGTATTTTATTTGATAGGTTTTTATAATAGGGCAGAAAAAGAAAAACTCTACACTTTCACCAGCACGGACTCCATGCATATGCATGTGATGACTTGTTAGTTTGTTAGCAATAGGATGTGTATTATGTTATGTCGTCCGGAATTTCCTTATTTATTTTCTGTTGTTGGAGCATGTTTTATATGATTGTTCCTCCTACTTTATCATTCCCTAGCATTTTGGGAAAATGTGCGGAAAGTCATTATAGATCATCATGCGAACATAACAGCGTGTGTAAACGTCATGCTGTACAAAGTCACGAGAAAGCAACCCTTTGATCAGAAAGAGGAACCCGTTGTTGATGATAATGATGATGATGACGATGTTGTTGATTTGTTGGATACATGTGTCTAAGCTGTGTGTGCCGTGCCGTGTACATGAAAAATGTCATTTTGTTTGAAAAAAAAAGTGGAGAAAAAGTCATAAAAAACAGAAACCTGACGCACGGCTGCCGGAGAAGAAAAATGATTGTATTGTGTTGTAGTAGTTGTATGTAGCCGTATAATCTCACTAAATATCATGTGAAAGTGTTGGATAGAAAAATGGTTTTTCATCGTATAAGAAAACAATTTTTTGCTTCATTTTGTGTGTTCCATTCCGTTACCGTTATTATGATGATGGCGCTGTTTGTGGAACGATAATGGTGCGGTCACAGCTGTGTAAAATAGTAAAGGAAAACATTGATATTACAGCGAACACAGCAGCATACGCTAATGTACTGTTATGCAATACTTATTTTTCTCTTCTTCTTTTTTCATTTTCCCTTTTGTCTGGATTGTACACTCTTGGGATTAAATTTGGGAAATTGGGAATGAATATGGTATGATATTATTATATAGAATATGTGGTACCGTGAACCAAAATATTTTTGTTATGTTTGTATGGCAAAACGATAATGGTAATGTAAATGAAGGGGAGTTATTAATGGGAATGGGCCCTGTGGGTACTGTATAGTATAAACCTTCACACACTCGACATATACACACGGCGAGCCACAGCTGCAAATTTCTTTTAATTTTCGGCAATCATCAATTATTATAGTTGTTGTGTTCTACGGTTGTCTTTGCATGAATGGAGAAAGCTAGCACCCATGTGTGCCATGTGGTTGATAACATTTCATTGCAGAAATAATAATAAATAGTAACTTTTCATTTGCACTTTTGTCTCACACGAGTACTATTTTTAATGAAAATGGGGCTCGGTTCCAAAAATGGAATGTAAACTGAACTAATCCCTCACGTTCGCAATTATATTATTATGATGTCGCGATTCGTGATAATATTTATATGTATTTTTGTATTTATGTCACAGTAAATCAAAAAATATTGATCTTCCAAATGAGCGAATTCTCACGTCTGACAGAAAAGATAAATGAGTAAAGTTGGCAAAAGTACATTTGCAAGAAGTTGAGTAGGGGGAAGAGTGGTAGTCCACACAAGACAAATAGGGGAAATCATTGAAAAGGGAAAAGGAGACAATGAACGAAGAGCAAAATGCAAAGGCTATCTTGGGGGCACAATCTCTAGTAAATTGCTTGCAATGTAAATGCAATGTTGAGTGTGTATATGTTGTACCAAGATATACAGCTACAAGTATAACTTTCATTTGTTTGTGCATTCATTCATAGTTTTTCTTTAAAAAAAAACTTGCCCATTGCATAGTTTGAGATGCCCATAAATAAGAAACATGATGTAACGAGAAGAAACTGAAGGGTATGAAAACAGCACGTGAACTAGATTATGCTTATTATCTTTATACATAACTTTTTTTAAACTTACATTCAACATTACATAAAAATATAAAGGTAAATAAGCAACTTCCCTTACATATATATAATAAGTAGCAAGTATTTTTGTTTTATAGTAGACGAGACAGGATTGGCAGAACATTTTTATGGATTGTAACGCGTATGTAGCTTGGAATAAGTCAGATAAGAAATATGATCCTAAAGTAAATAAAATCGTGCATTCCTTCCAAAGGAATACTGGATTCCCTTTACACGCTCACACACACACACACACACACAAACATACCGTATTCTTGCATACCATATCGCAAAGGAAATATGTACACAATCAACTTTCATAAATATCCATATCCATAGTTCACATGAAGCTGTCACACGGGCAAACGGTCGTGTAATATTTTTTATTGGATGAATGAGTTTCCTGGTGCTGCTGTGTTGTACATTTTTGTATACAAACTTACAGTGTTGTATCTGATACAACGCCCCTCTTTTGATCTTCTGGCTTTTTACTTGAGTTGGGATATTTTTACATGTACCTACCTCCTACCTGTGTGAGTAGAAGAGGATATATAACATGATACGTGAAAAAATGGAAATATGTGATATTTTTGTTTTCTCTCCCCAACATTTTTGTAGAAGAGTCAAGTATTTTATTTACACAAAAAATGAGCGATGTAGGTATTTGGAACAAGAAAATTTAAAGTTACTATAAATGCCTACATTTTCGATGGTATGGTATTGCATTGGTAATGGTAAATACTGTGGATGGGAAATTTATATTTGTCATCACGTATTTCGCAGCACATCTGTCAGTCACCGTAGGACTATCAACCATGCGAATATTCGGGTGGAACACAAAGTAATTGGACTAATATGTGCAGAGCAGCAAGAGCTTGTGTATATATATTTTATATTATTTATGCTTACTCCAGCTAGATTAATTTCTGACTTGAGAACAAACAGAATGAAAACTAGTAAAATAAGACTCTTATGGATATATCGCATAAAATGTTGAAATCAAAAAATCCCTTTGATAATACTTTATGTTGATATTGGAATGCTATACAATACACGTCATGTACAATTTATATGTAGCTCATATAAGTTTTTTGCCCCTTAAGAGGTCCATTTCAATTTCATCACAACTTATCTTAATGAAATCGGGGAGTGTAATGTGGTCTTGTGAAATTGACTCTACAAAACTAATTTGTTTAAAAGATGGAGATCTAGAAATTCTGTGAAACTGTGCACAGTGCACATGCAATATGGTGCAGAGTGCAGATTGCAGAAGCGACATGGAAAACGTTCACTTCTGCTTATTATAGTAGGAAAACAAGTTTATCTTTTCATTCCTTGTCACTTGTAGATTGTAGATGCCATTTTCTTTAGTCTCACGTCGCTCCAGTTTATTCCGCATTTAGTATTTGCCTCATTTGTTTGTATTTTGTAATACATTCACGCAGAGTTTGAGACACTCTGGCGTCTTGAGCTTAAGCTCATCATTGCCATTATAATAAGTTTTTACAAATGGAAAATAATTTTAGACACCTTCCACACCACATACTTACATAGATGTACTATACTTATTGTCTGTTTGTCTGTTGAGTTGAATTGCACTAAAAATTCAAAATGCTATTGGTTAACACTGACAGTTTGATTTATTTCATTAGTTTTTGACATATTTTTGCACGTGGTTCGTGCATATGTACGTTGTCGGACATACCTTGTTTACAAAATTCTTTACATTTTGTACAATGCTACAAGCGAAACACAAAAGCAAGAACGTCACAAAAACAAGCATTTTGCATGGTTGATAGTACTACTTCTTGAAAACATAAAGTATAATCGACATTATATGGTTAATAAGAGGCCAATGCTATCGATCGATCTTTATCAAATGGTTGTTTCACACAGCAGAATTGTCAATAATATCATCCGTTATAGTTTATGACATGACAATTATATAAATTTAAGATAATTTAAAAAGTTGAAAACCTGATTTTCCCCATTGGCAGTACCGCGTGTTTGCCTTCCTACACCGGTTTTCGGCATGTGTGCCTGCATGCTTTTGTTCTTGTGAAATTGTAAATCTCTTTAATTTTAAAAAATATATTCTGATAAGTGCAAGTGATGATAACACTACGAGATAGTATTATAATAAAAGTTGTTATGCATAATATTGTCTTTTGGGGTTTGATGAAACATTATATCGTATTTTATTCAATGTAATTCAAAAACAAAAAATGTGGTCAACGCCTAAAATAAACATCGCTTTTAACAGAAACTACACTTTGTTTTAATTTTAAATATTGTCATTTGTTAGAGTTAGAATATTGAGATATTTGAAAAAGCTTCTTTGGCATTTACTATGTTTTAAATTGGCCATTTATCTTGTGTTGTGTGATTTGAGTTTTTAGTCTCAAGTCTCCCCATTTTGTTAACAAGGTGGGCTGAATCTCTGTACTCTCACTACCTTTTATACACCTGCACCTTTGAAATATAGTCCTAAAAAGACTCGAGAGTGACGGCATTCACATTCACGTCAACGGTATTTATACTTATAGTAAACAATGCATCTTACTATAATGCGTGATTGCGTAACATAAATATGGGTGGATAAGTACATTATATGTTTCGATTTCGTCAAAGGAACTTTTTAGTTTGCTCAAATGTAATTTGGTGCTTTTTAATCATTATATAACCCTTTATTGCCTGATTTCGAAAACATTTATTTTGAAACTGCTGTCAATTCTATACTTTATGACGATATTTAGTCAATATGGAATATATCAAACTGCTACTTTACTTTACGCCAGGACAGTGTGTTTAATAATGATTGAAGAGAATGATGGTGAAGAGATGTGCAACAGATTTTATTAAATATTATTATAATCATTCAAAAAAAGAAAGAATTATAAGACAACAATATGGGTTTTTCGAAACTTTTTATTTATTTTTAAACTTTCACATTTTATTTTGGGTGTATCTAAAAGTTTAAACACCTTTACGCGATAAATGATATTCTCAGTCAACGATCATATATCGTTAAAGTTATGTACGCATGTAAAGTCCTTCAGCTCCTGTTCCACCAATGGTGCGTTGCCAGGTCTGATACTGACGACAACTTGCATCCCAGCTTCTCTGGCTGCATATGCCTCTGTAAATATTATGATTATGACAGTTAGGCACGTGTATAATTATAATTTATAATAATAATTGGTTGCCGATCTCGTTCTACAGTATCTACAGCCCGGTCCAATAAAGCTGACTTAAATACCTTTTGATACGTCTGTGCAAAACATTATATCACTTGGAGGCACACCAATTTTGTCTGAAATAGACTTGTAGCTTGTGGATTCCTGTTTTGGTCCCGATGTAGTGTCGAAGTAACCTGAAAGAGACTGTTGGAAACAACAAAATGTTTGAATTTTAAATGTCAAGATGATGATGATGTAAATGGAATGTGGAAGATACTGAAGGCATGCAAACGTTAGTTGTAATACCTTTGTTAAATCACCAGCCTCTGAGTAACTGAACAATAATATTTGGGCTTCCACACTGCCGCTTGAGTATATGTAAATTTTCTTTCCGTTGGCTGTCCAACGTTCAAAAGCCTTGGGTACATCCTCATAGACGCTGTAATAGTTTGCCAGTTTTAATGTTATCATTCCAAAATTATATAGGTAAACTGAAATTCATTAACTGCCCAAAAATAAAGAATACAATGTCAAAAAATTAAAATAATATATTTTTCTGAATTTTGATTTCATAATTTCTTTGGTTTAAAGATTAGCTATATTATGATTTTAGTCACTCTTAAATATTCTTATTATATTTGCCTTCATGAAAAATGCAGTTTAGCATTCGAAAGCTTGGTTGGTAATTTAAAAAATCCCCACTACAAACCCTGTGACTTCTTAAATTATTGTACTCACTGGCCTTTGATAGAACCGTTTTCAAATCCACTTCGCCATATTTTCCCTTGTAATGCTTTCAGTCCTGTAGTTTTTCTGTCATTATCCATTTGCCATATTAAATTTTCTAACAGTTCAGGTAACACAGTGTTCTTGTCCCTCCCTTCTGTTATGGGAGTTGTAATAAATCCATTTTTTGCATCTTCCTCAGACTGTCATCAACCATCGATGTGTGTAAATTTTAAAATATCGATTTCATCATATATTATTTTGTTCGCTGATCTTGGTTAATCTATTATTTTAATTTTTTTAAATAAAAATTTGTGATTTACCTGCTTTCTAATCATTTCAATTGTAGATTGGACGTCTGCATCGTTCCAATTTTCACTTAGAAATGAATTCAACTCTCGTCGAGCAAAGGGGAATAAGACTTCCTGTGATAATGTTAAATAATTTTTAAACAAGTCACAAAATTATCTCTTTACATTTATACGCAACATTCACTATTGTAAATGACTGGATATTTTGTTCAAATAATTAAGCATCTTTAATTAAGCAACCATATTTTTAGCTGTACCTTCACAAAGCTTATTGACGTAGTTGTCCCTTCAATATCCAACAGGATTATGGGGGAATGCGAAGTTGCCATTCCTGAGTTCAATTTCAGGTGGTATAATATGTAAGTAACTGTAAATGGGAAAAAACTTATATGAGTCTAAATTATATTAATTATTAAAATTACAAATGAGTCAAAGTATTTTGTTTTTTAATTTAGCAGTTTAGCTTCGTAATCAATCATTTCGAAAAGGAAAAAATGCAGTTGAATTGTTCACTGTAGCCATAATATTAATAATTATTGTAACTACATATATTATAGGTATTTGAATTGATATATAATTATAGGTTGATGATGGTACATTTAAAAACTGTTCTGCACACGCATAAAATAAAACTTTTAAGTTTGAAAAAAGCTGTAATTCAGCATACATTCGTTATGTCCGCATTTGGTACATTTTGCAACTTGCAAGCAGTGATAAATGATAAATATCTAATTGACAATTGTCAATGCAATATGCAATGTCAGATCTAACACTGCCGGTGTACAGTCTTTTATGCTAAGAATCAAAGCCATTTATATCATAAAATTCGTAGTTCAAATCAAAGTGTCGCAGCAATTTGCCACAGTTCACTTTGGTCCGGACTCCGGAACGCAACGGCATGTTTAGACTTTAGACATGCTATATAACTTTTGTAATTCTTTCAACCTTTCATTCAACATGAATATTATATAGCATCTAGTAGAACTAATTTCCAATTGTTTTTTAATTGCTTTTTGTAAGCCAATCATATTTATCCACATAGTTTTGTTGAGTATTAATATTTTAGCTATACGATAACTGTTTACTTATTACGATAGTGGGTTCTGTGCTTTTGACTCCAGAAATAACTCGCACACCATCAATATTATAAACAGGTGTCTAACCGGAAAAAAGTTTTCAGGTTTATCTGGTGTGTTGAATTTTTTTGGTTATCTTTACACTACGTTCGTTAGTGTAGTTCTTTTTTTAGTGGAAAGTTTCCACTGGAAACATTGATTTTTAACAAAAGGTAAGTACATTTTCAAAGCACATGCTTTAAATTCGTCATTAATAGATGTTTGGTACTAATCAAATTAGGACAACAACAAGAACTATCTGACAAACGGGTGTTTCGAATCATATTCATATCGCCTCCAATAGTGTCTTCTCGCATACTGCCTCCCATAACTTTAAACTCATACTATGTACTACCTCCCGACGTGTCATTATGAGCATGAACAAAACGAAAATTAGGTTAAGTTTTGTTAGGTTTGACGACATTTTGAAACTGCAGTTAAGCTTTTGTTTCACGATGATCACTGAGGTTAAGCAACTACTAAGTTAAAACTAATATATTTAAGGCATACCCTTCTTACTACACGGTCACCTAATTGACGCAATGGGATGCAGTATTCGAAACCATTGACTTACCATGTGTGGTCGTAATAAACAGTGGATTGTGTACAGTCGCTAATGGAATGGCGACACATTAAACACTAATTTCATAGATAAGGCACTGTAAGCCTGTTAAAGCTAACGTGTGACACAGTAATATGTCAAAAAGAAGCACCTCAAGTCAGAGTGTACGCTACGCCACGCACATTTGCATACACCTACACCTTCATAACAACATCTGATTCACCTCCTGTGGTCTGTGTTCAGATTAGAAGAAACATGTGATCAGTATAAACAATCTGCTCAGGATACACAGATAGAATTTTGACATTTACTCCCTAAGCGGGAACAAAGAGCCAATAAATATGGTCTAAACAGTTGGCGAGTATGCTACACGATAAAAACACAAACATTTCAAACGGCTGTTCTCTATGTTGTTACATTGTTGAAGTCCATCCACTATCCACAAACAACCCCCAATGCATCCCTTAGCCTTCCGGTCCTTTTAGTCTATTAATGCTCTTCATGTTGGTGATCGTGATGTGTATTGGGGGTGAGGTGGGTAGTACAAAGAGTTCAAATTATCCTTTTTTATTCCTTAGTGTATTTATTATTTGTTTTAAGTTATTACTGTTTGCTTTACTTTACTGCTACTGAATGAGAGCAGGTGCTCAAATCCTGACCCTGTGCCCTGTGTCATTAATGCGGACTGCGGACTGGGTATGGCTGCACACATTTATAATATTTTATATACATCAATAATGGTTACATTTTTACGAATAAGACACAATATGGATTATATTATTCATCATTCCCAGTGAACAACCGGCTGCTTTTACTCTCTAGGCAAGGTTGATTTATTATTGGAGGATATAAAAGTCTTGATCTCAGTGAAATGATGAATGAGAGATACATCATCATCATCATAACTTCAGTAAATTACATTATTAGGTTACGTTGCTTATTATTACGTGTATCATCAATTCATCAAAAATTTCAAGGGTTTTCTGTGCTAGCTGACTGACCAAAGCATTATGCTTTTGCGTCTTGCGTGCATGTGTATTTTCATTAACCAACTAAATACCAATTTCATAAATGAAGCAAGTAGATGAAGGTTGAGATCTTGAGTCTGAATCAAGAATTGGCAATAAAGTTATTAGGCTATGAAATAAGATTCGGAATCGGCCATCAGAGTGAATCGAGGGAAATATAATTGTTGAGTTCAGATGAATATAAGTATGATAATATCATATTATGAGTATTTATATTTATATGATGATGATACATGCAACATGAAAGAATGAAAATCTTTGTTTGGTGCTACCAGCAAAAGTATCAAGTAATATATAAGGTTTCAGTTTTAGTTTGATGAACTTCAAGCTTCAAACTGCTTAGTTAAACACAATAATAGAAAACTGAATCTGCATCTGCACACTCCATTATGCAAATTATTGAATGAATTTCTTGGAAAATTAAGTTTGGGAAGGCTTAAACAAAAATATTTTTACGTAAATATATGTAGGTATGTTGAAATGGTTTGATTTGATTACATGGGAATCCCATCATGATGGGAAAGTTGAGATATATATAATACCTAACCAACTGGCTGAAATCATACAAAGATTTTATTGATTGTTAAGAGTTTGGGCTATTGAGCTGCTTTTACTTAGTTTTGGTTCGTTATGCCTTACCTTCCGAGGTTAGGGTTCAAGTCTTGAACTGTCAAGTCCATGTCATGGAATATAAGTAATCATGATCAATGCAGAAGACTCGACAATGTCAAGGTCATAGATAAATATTGTGTTGATTCAAATCCATGTGTTCCAGTGATTGTTATTGGTATACAAATAAAAAGTAAACTTTTAAAAGGTGTTGTTAACATTTTGAGTAGAATGAAAGCAAAAATATACCTAGCCAAAATAACCCAAATATTATGTTTTTGTTCTGATTTGATTTTTTTATATAGTATTAAACTTACAAAGCCAACATGAAGAATCATGGAAAATCAACTGTCTCCAGAAGAAGCAACGGCAATAATGGCGGAAAAGCGAATTTAGAGTCACAAAATAACAATTCAATCTCAGCTACAAAGGATATGAAGAGACAAGATGGAAATGGAAATAGCTTCATGGACGTGTTTGATGCATCTGAAAAACGAATACTCCCACTGCTTTTTAGTGTTCGAGCATTTTCATTTGTTGCATGGAGCGTCTCAATATTGTATGCCACTTATCACGTTTTCCTAGCATGTGAAGGTATATTTATTTCCCTGTGTGAAATAATAATAATAATCTCGCGATCAAACTTTATTGAAATTATTAAAAATTAAATACTTGACACCCGCTTTTCAGAACATTTGGCCTCCTGGTATAAAGATCCTGTCATGAATCCTAGTGCCCTTAGTGGTTTTTTTAACAGAGGAAAAGATTCCACGGACTATGAATGGGAAATGTTTTCAATAATCTATTTTACGAGGCTTTGGGTTTGGTTTGGTGGATATGTCATTTTGTCAAGACTCTTACAGCCGGTTCTACACAATGTAATTTGTGAAACCAATATATGTAATGTTCACAGGTTGGTTTTATTAGTAAAATGACTAATTATCGCCATGATGTTTTATTTTCAGGAATGGGGATTCATATCAATCACCCTT
Organism: Zhuqinia jingwanae; assembly: GCA_027744095.1. Taxonomy (NCBI): domain Eukaryota; kingdom Metazoa; phylum Arthropoda; class Collembola; order Entomobryomorpha; family Paronellidae; genus Zhuqinia; species Zhuqinia jingwanae. Next base: position 21,161 of record JAHZNC010005968.1, on the reverse strand, counting down.
TCCTTCATTATGTTCTGGGAACTTGTAGGGCTTGTTCCTGCAATATTTATGTTTGTTCAGCCCGTGATATATTGGATGATAGCTCAAACCCGTAGCAAACTACTAGCGTGGACGGCTACAGTGCTATTTATTTATAACTTAAATTCGCCTTTTACCAATGTAAAATGCCCTCAAATGTATTTTATTTTCCACATTGTAAGGATGTCTTGAATAGTATAGGACAATGCAAAGTAAATGTTTTTTTTATATTTCATTTATAGGTATTTATTCCAACCAACGTTTTGGCTGAATACTTTTTCGTCATAACCAGTGCATGGAACTACGCACGATGCATTAGTTTTTGCTATGATGTGTGGGATTCCGTTGGTGACCAAAAAATTGGATTGAAATACTTGGAAAATTTGACTCGTTTTTGTTTTTACATCCCACTATCGATTTCCGGCCCATTAGTGACTTACGAAAGTTTCGAAAAGAATGTAAGCTTGACCAAAAACAGTTTGTTGCTTAAAAAAAAAAGTATCACATATTGTGTAAATCTATGTATTTATGATATTAGATACTCAACAGAGACATTAACGTGTTGACTCAACGGAACTTGACACAAGACGTAATGAGTTTGATGAAAAAGCTTGTAAGGGTTGGACTCATTGCCTTACTAAATGAACTGGTTTTACATTTTATATACTTCCGTGCCTTATCATTGACAACCATTGTTCACAAACGACTTAGTTTATGGGCTATTTGTGGAATAATCTACTGGCTAGGTATAACAAGTTAAAATTAATCTATATGTTAATATTTAAAAGAGTTTTTGCTGTTTTATGTTTTTGATAACGATATTTCTAAATTTCTTATAATAGGACAATTTTTTACTATGAAATACAAAGTATTATACGGCATTCCAACCGCAATAGCAGAGTTCGATGGAATGGAAATGCCAACTTTGCCGACTTGTCCTTCTCACATGCATCGGTATTCAGCGTTGTGGCGAGAGTTTGACGCAGGATTGTATCGCTTCCTAGTCAAGTAAAAGGAAAACAGATCACGAATAATATAAAATGTAATTTATTTACAAAACCTCTATTAATTTTAATCACAAAAATTCTTTTATTCATAGGTACATATACGTCCCCAGTTTACGATGTATAAAGGAAATGGACAAGTCCAACAAATTACCTTCCGACATTCAAAAACTACTGGCGTCTTTTCTTTCTTACGTTTATGTGTACATATGGCATAGTTTGTCGTATGATGTATTCGTATGGGCAGCCTTGAACTTTGTCGGAATTACAATAGAAAGATTTGGAAGCTCCATAAAAAGAAAGATTGATAACAAGATGGTAAACTATAATTACACAAGCTTCTTCATTTTACTACAAAATCACATATTATGAATCAGTTACAAAATAACAATTTGCTCTTATCTTGTGCAGACAATTCAGCCCATATTCTGGGATTTTGTTGTAGAACCCCTTATTACTGTGCCTTTGGCAGCAATGTCCATACTTAACAGTACAATATTCTGTGGAAGTATGGATGCGGCTGCATCTTTTGGCGGTGTGTTGTGGAGAAGACGTAAGTTTATGGCACATTATTACGATTATTAAGACCAGTCCTATTTTCTGCTTGTAAAATATGAAAGTAACTTTTCACAAGTTTATTTTTATTCAACCTACTTATACATTTAGGTGGAGATAACTGGATTCCATTAATTTTATACTTTTTCACGCATACGGCAGTCACCCAACGAACGTGGAAACATAAATTGCAGCATTTATTGAAATGAAACTGAATGTTGTTTGTTTTCCGTACAAACGTCTACTATCAAATGCACATTCCAATTACCTTTATTATTGTGTAAGTTTTAAACTTGATAAAAACTTGGGAAATGTATACTTTATTGTCGTTACACGAATTATTAACAGTGACAACGAATACAAATATAACGAATAAATTGTTTTACTAAAAAACACGACTAAGACTAGGCGTTCTACTATAATATAATAATTCACTTTCCTTTACACATTATTTTTGGTTGCGCATCTTAATTTTGCAGATCTACACCTAGGATTTTCTTCCATGTTTGCAAAAGAAGGCTGTACAACATGCTTCGTCACAATATTCCATTTGTGGTCATATAAACTCTCAATATCCATAGGAGTATGCCAAGATGCGGAATTCTTGTACTTTTGACTTATTGTTCTGCTCAAGGGCTCCTCCATATCAATTCCAACAATGTGACGCTTCACGATTCGATCCTGAAATTATACCCCCTCAAATTATTTTTGATAATACTCAGTTGATATACTACTACAACTATATTTTACAGTAAACATAAGAAAATGTTAAATACAATACAATACACAGCACATTACCTCCAATGAGTGAAATGTTAGAACCACCACTCTTCCATCGGGCTTTAGCAATTTGTGAGCAATTTCCATTCCCCGGTTCAGTTCATTGAGTTCATTATTTACAAATATTCTCACAGCTTGAAATGTTTTGGTGGCTACGTGTGTCGGCCTTGAAAGTTTGTCAAGCCTCGTCTCGGAATCTAATACCGATTTAATCAAGGACGCCAGTTCCGACGTGGTTCTTAGGTTTTTGAACATATATCTAGCTTCTACGATTCCTCTAGCAATTTTCTTGGCCTTTTTCTCCTCGCCGTAACACTAAATAAAATAAAAACGAAGGAATAAGATCGCTTATTTGACAACCTATAGATAGATTACCTGCACTGTAATTATGCTTTTACCTTCAAAATTCTTGCCAAATCTCGCTCATCTATGTGTTCTAATACTTGAGCTGCTGTCGGCTGATCAGGAAAACGATCGCCATCCATTCTCATGTCCAATGGGCCATCTGCATTGATGCCAAAACCTCGTTTCGGGTCTTCGAATTGCATGGAGGAGCATCCCAAGTCAAAAAGTATTGCATCCACTACAAAAAGAGAACACATTCAAATTAACGCATTCATTCTACACAAATAATATCTCATCATCAGCATCATGATCAACTAAATGAGATTAGCAGAGATCCAACAAACCTTGTGGAATTCCATGTAACTTGACGAGATCGGGCAACTCGCTAAATCGTCCAAGAAGGGGAACAAAACGGTCAGGATACTCAAACTGCATTCGCACCCCCCTTTCATACGCAACTGGGTCCCGGTCCAAACCATAGATTTTTACATCTGGTACCGTCTCTAGAATCTTTCTGCTATGTCCCCCACCACCACATGTCATGTCAATAAGAATTTGACCTAAATCAGAAAATGCAACATTTACCGAAAACTAAAACTTTAAAAGTATGGGCTATTGTACGTATATATCATCAAATTATCGCTATTAATTACCAGGCCTTGGATTTAAATACTTGACAACTTCATCCAACATCACTGGGATATGAGAAATCTCCGGTTGAACAATCTCATCGATATCAACATAATTCTCGATTACATAGTTTGAATAGTTAACTATTGTAGGTATTAACCTAAGGCTACGTCCTAAATTTCTTTTAAGAAAACTTCCTCCTCCAAACCTAACAGCTTGATATCTATATAAATTATTTAACATGCACGCGAAAGTGGACATTTTTAATTTTATAACTAAAACAATGTTATACTAGATTAAAATTAAAGGGATTTTAACAATCAAAGAACAAAGTAAATTAATTGTTTTAGATTTTTTAAAAATTATTTCCTAAACATGGAGGAAAACTTTTCTTTCATACTCTTATCTTCTTCTTCCATGTGTTTCAAAAATTCATTGGACATAATTTTCTGACACTCCTGCTGAGACAATCCTGTACGACAAAAAATCACGGGTTCACATTTAATGCTCTCTTCAACATTTTTAATCTAATAAATTAGCGACAATATTATTTTAAACTCACCTGATGCAGAAGATGCTTCTGTGACATAAAATGCTTCCTTGTATCTATTTGCAGATATATTGCTTAGTCTCGCACAAATTTCCTCGCACTTTGCAGTGTCCCTCGGCTCATCTGACCCTGCACGAAAAGCTGCACCAACGCCACCCCTGATATACTCTCCAAAGTCTCTGCGAAACATTCAATAAAATACATGTCACTGCTATCAAGAATCTTGATTCAAGATACTGAAAACTAGTTGACGAAACTAGGTATTAACAATTCATTCATGAGTTTCATGGTTCATTTTCATTGCTGTAAAATTTCTACTTTTCTACCTGCCCTTTTTTAAAGGATCTACGGGCCACTTCTCCAGGAGCCTCAAAAAGTTCCGGTATAAAGCGGAACTCATCACAGCGTCACACTATATCTCTTCTTATAATATGAATTCCAACTCTGTCTAGCAGCAGCACATAATTTTCTATGTCCCTTCAGAAAAAATTACAAAATGTCACGATTAATAAAATACAGAACATAAACAACGCCACGTGTGTGTAATATAAATCAGCTGACTTCCAATTTTTTTAATTCCCGGAACAAAAGTAAAAGTGCAGTTGTTCCCAGTTTTATTGTGTAAAACCTTCAAATTAGGCATACCTAAATTAGTTGTTTTTTAATACTTACTTACTATTGATTTAATTGATTATCTCCTTTTGCTTGCGTCCAGCGGTTTGTAGAGAAACTTTGTGAGATCCATCCATCCAAATCGAAGTGCATGGGCATGATTCATGATTGCATTTTTCCATTCGCATTCTTTCGTTCTCTCAGCTCATCCAGCCTCACGTTAAGTAAAACTTCACGGGCCAACCGCATTTGTTTTTCTACGTGTGCAGCATATTTAGCAGACTTTTGCTGAGCTCCGCCTATCAGCTGTGCAGATGACTATGCTACTTTTGTTATATTTTATATTGTTGTTTATGTGTATATTTTTTTTATTAAGAGGACAATAGTAATAGATAACTAAACAACAACTGAGTCCTTCTTACTTCAATCTTTTTGATGTCTTTTTGTGTAGAGTACAAGAGTTAGATCACGGAAAAAAGAAGAATTTTAGCATGTAGGTAGATCAAATGAAACCAACAAAACTCAATTAATCTTCGTCAAAGTTCATTGCAGATTGCAGCGCACTTTAATCAAAGTTATCTTGGTGGATGTGGTGTATACCAGGTGGTATGTACATATTGACAGACTTTAGTGTTGTTCGAAGAAATTAAACTATTATTAAAGAATTTTAAAAAGTTAAGGGATAATATCTGTAAATTAGTGTAAATTAGTTTGTAGTCTTTTCTTTAAGATTGTTACAATTACTATTTATTTATTTTGCTAAATTCTATCTCGGCACTCGGCAGGACTACAGGCTAAATTCTTGTAAGTATTAAATTGTTTGTGTGTACAAAAAATTCCATGAATATATGTAAGTTTTATATCATTTTTGAAACAGTGAGAAAGATAGGTATTTACGTGTGATTACTTTGCAAATTGCAAATTTAGATTAATATAACATTTCAATAAGCGTAGGTTTAGTTTGTGGGCGCTCGACAATTACATTTTATTGTACTACAGCCTAAAAGTATTATTCTATTCACATGCTTAATGATCAAAAGTAATTAAAGTTGTTTCCAATATAAAGTAAACATGTTTAAGCCTCTTATACGCGTTTATATTTGAATCTTTTAAAGAAAAGTTAGAAATAGTTTTAAGATTGAAAAGTTAGTATACTTTATATCAGCTGGTGAATTCTGGCACGTGAACATTGAATATCAGTAGTAGTACCTTCGTTCGACCTTCAAAATCAACACACACCACCGTTGCATTTAAATAAAATACCTCAGTCGACAAAAGGAAGACATCAAATCAATCATCAAGCGTGTGCTTGTGTTCTAAAGGTGCAATAATTGGTAATATAAATAAACAAACTGTTAAAGTACTGCTATTAAAATTATTTTTAAATTGTATTTTACTGATTTTGTGACTTGGGATAAACGTACTTTATAACTTCAGCTACCAGTCATGGGTTCCAGAGCTGGTGAAAACTCAAATGAAATGGACGGAGAAGCAGGAAACATGGAGGCAGTAATGGAAGTTTTGTTAGAATTTCAGGTAATGCCTCTTGAACAAGGCTGCGTTTAATTTTTTAAGAACGAAGAGTTTGGTTGTTTTACTATTGGTGCTGATTCGGCTGACGTTAACGTTTAACCCTTTGATGATTGTCATTAATGTTAATAAAGGCCGTGACGGGTATGGAAGACATTGAAGAGTCTAGACAGATTTTAGATCGCCATAATTGGGATCTACTTGCAGCAATTAATAGTCACATGGGTTTCGATGTTGGATCTCAACAATCACCTCCACCTCACATGGATTCCAATCACGCGTCTTCGTCTTCCCATCACAATTCCTTTGGTCCAAGTCCCTCCACCTCAAGAGATGCAAATCGTCCATCGAGCAGTCGTGCAGTGACAAGAAGTAATGGTGCTGGAGGCGGCCTATTCAGTTGGATGTGGCAACTGTTTACTAGACCTGTCGAATTCTTTTTCCGATATGTGTGGGAGTTCATTGGATTTGGATTGAGATTTCTTAGAGCAGATCCAAGAATGGGTATGTACAAAAAGTAGTTACACTTTATAACTATGCATTTTTTTGTTAGTTTATGTATCTCTGTAATTGTGGTTAAATTTTCGGATTATTTTCAGCAATTACGAATCCAGTGCAAGATGTAGTGAAATTTATAAACCATTATGATGCTACATATGGCACAGAGCATCCTGTATTTTATCAGGTACATGTTATTATTTTTTACCTCACTTTCATAATGAAAGCTGGTTTTTGTTGCAACCGTTTATATTTTTCTTAATTCAGGGAACTTACAGTCAGGCACTAACAGATGCTAAGAAGGAGCTGAAATTTTTGCTTGTATACCTGCATTGTGATGATCACGTAGACACCGCGCCCTTCTGTCGACGAGTGATGCCCTTTTCGGGATTCCGAGATTTTGTTCGAGAAAACATGTTGTTTTGGGGTTGTGGGATAAATACTCCCGAAGGATATAGAACATCACAAGCTCTTAAAGAAAATACATACCCTTTTCTAGCGTTGATCGTGTTAAAAAATAATCGTATGACTGTAGTGGCCAGGTACGTGTGATTTTTATCACAAACTAACGTATTATAGTATTTATTTATAAATGCCGATTTGTGTAAGACGAAACATTTGAATGACAATGCTTAAAAAATAACTGTAGGATTGAAGGAGATACTGATCCAGAGTCGGTTCTTGCTCGGCTGCACCAGAGTGTTGCCGACAATGAAGCTTTTCTAATTGCGGAAAGGCAAGAACGGTTAGAGCGAAGCATGACTCAAACCTTGCGGCAACAACAGGATCAGGCTTATCAAGAATCACTGCTTGCGGATCAAGAAAAGGAAAGACGAAAACAAGAAGTAAAGGAGAAAAAGCTACAGGAGGAGTTGGAGAAGCAGAGGATTGAAGATGAAGAACGAAATCGTCGAGAGGTGATTCTATGTGAAATTATTAAATGAAAACTATGTTGCTGTGTATATGAGTGAAATAAGTACAAATTCGACAAACTCTTTAACATAATTTAATTTATTGCGTCGTATTTGCAGGAAATAAAACGACAGAAAGTGCTAGCTGGGGAAACTCTAAAACCAGAACCACTTGCAAGCGACCCTGATGTTGTCCGCGTCGTCATTAAATTACCATCCGGAAACCGATTGGAAAGAAGGTTCTTAAAAACGGATTCTCTCAAGGTATAAGCAAATATTTAAAATCAACTTCAATAACTTGTTATTACTGCTTAATATTAACACGCAACTAGGACGAATAATTCCAATTTTTTTATCGCTTTCCCATTTTGTAGCATTTGTATCAATTTGTATTCAGTCAGAAGGAGGCCCCTGATTTCTTCGAAATAGCCACAAACTTTCCCAAGAAAACTCTGCAATGTCAACAAACGAAGGACATCCCCGAACCACCTACTTTCGTGGAAGCCGGTTTGGGTACAAAAGAGATGCTGTTTGTATATGATCTTGAGTCTTAGTTATGATTATTATTTTATGTTTGATTGATTGGTGACTTTCGAAATATGGCTGAGTGCTAGAATAGTTTAAATCCGTTGTATTGCAAGTCATTACTTTTAATACGAGATGGTGTGGCGAATGGCGATATATTGTAGTTTTAAGTTTTGTTTTTATGTAAGGGCATACATATTATTATAATAATATATCCTAGCATAAATATTATACAATTTCCCAACGTACTGTTTTGTCTATTAAATTCAGAATGCAGAAAAAACGAAATACCTACACATGTACATCCATTTTTTTGTATTTACAAATGCCCTATCTACAGAGACGTTAGCAAAGGATGCATGAATGATTATTGCGTTGTTTGTTGTTTATGCGAGATGTACATTTGCATTGGCGTGTTTGTTGAATGAATTTTATGATTTGTATATAATAGTAGTCTATAGTATATTATGTAATGTCAAAGGCTAGGTCATCTCTCTTATGAATCATGTGATAGGTGGCAATCAAAGAAACGAATGTACATCTATTACTACGTTCGTACCGTACAGTTATAATAATTTAATATTGTTGTTACACACAGGCCCAATGAACGCATTTGTACGATTAATAAAATATGTCATCTTTAGTAAAAGAAGAAAAATACTATTTAGTCATTTTCCACATAAAAATAAACGCGTTTTTGTATTTCGCATGTTTCACCACCGTCCGTTATCACGTCCCATAACTCGTGTAAATAACTAATGCCGTAAATCTGGCAATTTGTTTTTTCTTGATTAGAGGTTCTTTTTCCAAAATGTAAGTATGCTTTGAGCTTTCCATCATTCCATCATCATAATAAATAATCAATCATGGCAAAAGGCATGGATCAATTGAATACGATTTTTGTTTGTTGGTATTATTCCACGAGCCATTCTAAATAAATATAGGAAAGTATATCAGTATATTTAACACTGATTCAGTATCCTCGTGTGTGTGTACGAATCATTATATATAATATTCACATAGCAAATAACAATCATTCCTGATTTACCATCCAAATCAGCTAGGTTCTTTTCATGTTGCCTTATTGCATACGCGTCTGATGGATTAAGAACATTTGTAGAGTTGGGTAATGCATTAGAAAATGCGCGAACATTGTGTGAACTACGGGGCTCCTTTTCTTCATCAATTCCGTGTTTCGGAGTAGGTCGATGGAAGCTTTCACCTGAAAGTCAAAATTCCAAAAATGGATGTTTATTACTACAAAATGCAAAATGTTTGGTGTGATTTTAACTTGAGATATCTGTTTTGTCATATTTTGAGTTTACGTGAAGCTGGTTTCAATGCAAGTGCCTTGAAAGTGTGATGATCTTTGCAGTTAGTTAAATGCATCTCCAGATCTTGCTTGGGCACATGGTGGCACTGATTGTAGGGGCATATCACTATGCTGGCCAACATCCTTGGGTTATTCTACAGACAGATTACACATATATTATGTAAATATGTTCGGTAAGTTCGTGTAATAACAACGTGGTAAAAATCAATTTACAGAAGAGAGAATTTTACTCACTTTTCTGCATTTCACTAAATGATTTGGCAATTTGTTCCATTCAAGCACATGTGACTTATTATATGGACAAACGTATAATCCGTCAATTTCAGTAGTCATGTTGGATAAAATCAGTCGTCAATTAATCAAAAATATAAAAAGTATTTGTACTCGGATGAATGTTTTCTAAATCAGTAAGCTCTTCCAGGAGAAATAATTTTACTTGAAACTCCCTATTGCTCCCACAATTTCTCCCTATTTTGCATGATTTTACCTAAACTATCTGTTAAACATTTTTAAATCAAAGTTCACATCTCTACAAATTTCAGTCACACGTGACAATGTATCACACATCACACATAGTGTATTACAACACATGAGGGGACATGAAGTAGTAGCGAAATATTTCAGCAGATATTAATTACAAAAGTAATGTTGAATGTTGTAAATACTAGCGCAGACGGGAGAGAATTGAACAGATGAGAAATATCTTCAATCTTGCATGCACGGTTTCACCATATTATTATTATGGTGTTTGTTTATGTTACGTACAGAATGACGTCATGTCGCTGCCGCAAGCACATCAACATATCATGCAAGCTGAATTAAAAAATGGATTCAATTTAGATTTAAAGTTACTGATAATCAACATAAAATACACATTTCCACAACCTCCTCCTCAATCTGTACAAGTAAAGTACTTTCCTCCAGATCCTCGCTAACATCTTTATCTTATCACTTATCAGCCTTCTTCTTCTGCTGCTGTGATTATTATCAATCCTCTTTCTCGATTCATAAATATTGCATGTTATGTAGCCACCAAGCAAGCAAGTATAAAGCATATATATGTCAAATAATCAAAATGAACATGATCAATTCATAATTTTGATGGACCATCGCATCGTAATAAGCGGCATAATGAAACAAACATTTGGATAAAGAATAAAATTGTAAATTACGTCCATATTTTAATTCCTCGAATTCAATTCCACCGCTGGCATTTCGGCCATTTCCGTATACATGTTCAAGAATCAAATCATAATAATAATAGACCACGAGGAATCGTGCCTGGATATTTAGGTAATTTTTCAACGATTACAATACAATAAACGTTGCCAAATTCGACTCTGCAAACCTCAACTAAGATTAGATTATTAAAGGCAATTACATATTACACGTTTTATCAAACTGCCGGAGCCGGATAAAAAAAGCGTACGTAAACAAGCGCAGAGTAGTTGAGGTTGAGAGAGGGAGTACAATACAAGGGAATGTAAAGACCAAGACCAACATATCATTGGGCTGACCACTACACAGAGAAATTTCGGCAGGGAGAGAAATTTTTGTATGGCTCGTCTTGTCCTATTTTTGTAGCACAACACACGACAAGATCTTCAATTGTATGAAGTACGAACATGAACCATGTTACTCCGACGAGCCAATGAATATTATTAGAGGAAGGAAATAGAAAAAAAAACAGTAACATATGAGCCAGGAAAGGAAAGTTATCTAATTAACAAATTAAGGCAGTGAGTTGAGTGTGTGGGGGCCAATTTGCTGCATTTTAATTGCAGCAAAAGTGGGAGTGGGGAGTTTGCAAGTGGAATCGCATTAATGTAAGTTTGCAATTTTTCTTTACTCTGGAGTGCATGCGTTATGCGTTATAGTATATAAATATAATAACAGATCTTCAAATTTTTATACACTACAAGAATAAAAAATGATATTCACAAGAAAATTTTAAAAGCATGTGTACTTCTTTTGTCATTATATACTTGAATATTAGTTGTTCTTATGATTTATAAAGGTTTGCATTTTTCATCATTCATCATGTAGTTATGTTTGTGAAATTGTTTCATTGTTTGTAAAGTATTATAATGTAACATTTTGTATTGTTACCTTTAGCTTTCAAAATTGTTTTCTCATTTGATTCATATAGATTCAAAGAGGTAGCTTCTACACGAGAAAACGGGCACCAGTGGAACAGCAGGTGCTAACATACTACCGGTCTTTTGCAGTAACCCGGTGTAACTGTTGCTCTTCAGACTAAAATAGGAATTTTCCAAGTCCTTTATGAGTAACTGAAACAGAATAAAATCTGTATGTGTACATATTTACACTAGTTTGTAATTTGTAAGCAGTGTACCGATTTAAAAATTTCAAGATAATGATTAACGAATGCGCAACAAATAATATTTTGTATTTAACATTTTCCAGTCAAGATGTTCAAAGTGACCATTGGGCGAAGTGGTCGAAGGTGCATCGGACAGGTATGAAAAAAATGAGTATAATATGTTGTTCTCGTGTTTAATATTCCGGGATAGGCATTTCGTAAAATTTAAAACTTTATGTTGTAGTTTGCAAGTCTATGGAACACGAGATCTGGAAGTAGCAAATTTTCTCAATTGGCAATTACAGCGCGTAATGGAACTATAACGCGGGTGCCTCATGCCACCGTCAATTTATTGTACGTGAAGAGTGAAGTGTAATTAGTAATCAGTTTTTTGTTGTAGCAGCGTTTTTACTTTCCTTTTTTTTGTTACAGAGTGTCAGAATTAAATGCGATCACTAGAAATCCTAGATGGGTAACTGGAGCAAGATATTTCCATGTTTCATGTCCTTTGGGTGATGACGTAAAAATTGTAAATGTACCACAATTTGCGGATTCTATTTCCGAGGGCGATGTAAGGTGGGAAAAAGGTTAGTTAGGCAAACTAAACTCCACAGTATTTTCTGGGACTTGGGCTGTAAAATTTGAATTATTCGTGTTGTTAATTAGCTGTTGGTGACTCTGTCAGTGAAGACGAAACAGTATGTGAAATAGAAACGGATAAGGTAAAACATTAATGAGATGGGATAATAATAAACAATAATAAAGTATTTTTTCGAAAGCCAAGTAAATAAAGCCTGCATAATTTGTATATAACATGTAGACATCGATTCCGGTACCTTCCCCTGGCGATGGTATAATAGAGGAAAGGTTTGTGGATGATGGAGCAACTGTGAAAACAGGCCAACAATTATTTAAAATAAAAATTACAGGTATTAGCAGTTGATAAATTATATCAACTTCTTCTTCCTATCTGTTACACCATAATATTGTTAAAAATTATAAATTATTTCAACAATACTATTTTGACAATATATTATAACTCCGTGTTTATACAAACTATTATGAATTATTTTAGGTGCCGTAAAGAAAGATGCACCCGCTGCTGCACCTAAACAAGAAGTGGCTAAGCCAGCTGCTGCAGCAGCCGCTCCACCTCCACAACCTAGTGCAGCATCTGGTCCTCCCCCACCTAAGGCTCCACCACCACCTCCAAAACCAGCTGCACCCCGACAGTCTATACCTGTTAGTTCGATCAAGCCCACACAAATGGCGGAGGCAAGAGTCAAGGTATTCAAGCAGCACCTAAGAAATTCTGTAAAATCTTATGTGTAACATTTTGCTTAATTCGCTACTAAAATTGCATACAGATTCCTCCTGCTGATCCAACTAAACAAATCACGGGAACAAGAACAGAACAGAGGGTGAAAATGAATCGAATGAGACTAAGAATAGCACAGCGTTTGAAAGATGCTCAAGATATAAATGCAATGCTTACCACATTCAACGAAATTGACATGGGGTGAGTTGAAATCCAATTAATTTATAACATTTTTGTGTTGCTAGTTTGGAAAGTTGGTTAAAAGGATTTTCACTTCAAGGTTAAATTCATTTTTGTTTTCAATGTTTTATAGTAATATTTCTGAAATGAGGAAGACATATGGGGAGGGATTTCAAAAGAAACATGGATTGAAGCTTGGTTTTATGTCGGCATTTGTAAAGGCATCTGCATATGCACTTAAAGATCAGCCAACTGTGAATGCTGTCATTGATGAAAACGATATCGTTTATCGTGACTACGTGGACATCTCGGTTGCAGTAGCCACACCCAAGGTTGATTTTATGAACGGCTGTTACAGTATTTTTTATATAGTAATTAAAATATGGGCGTCTACATTTGCTAATTTCTTTTTTTAAACTGCTGGTGTACTGACGCATTTTCAATACTCTATTTGGATGAAGTGAGTGGGCATTGATTGAATAAATTGAAGATAGTTTACAAACTTATTGTATTTTTCTAGGTCGTAATACGTCCAATGATGTATATCGCACTTACCTATGACCATCGGCTGATTGACGGACGTGAAGCTGTGACGTTCCTTCGCAAGATTAAGGCCTGTGTAGAAGATCCAAGGAACATGCTGTTGGACTTTTAATGACAAGTTGCAGTATATTTTAGTTCCTCCTGTATAGTCAGCCAGATATGTTGAACACAATGTACTTTATCTGTTCTTATTGTCAACTATAATTTATGAAAACTGAGATATTGCAATATACAAATAGACTATAGACCGTCAGAGAAACAAGTTCATAAAGTAAAATCTGCTTTCTTTTTCTGGCTTTCGACGAACAAGCTGTACTCGAGCTCATTCATTTATGGAATACTAGTAGTCGAAATAAATTTTGAAATAAGTTTTTGTTCGTTCAATATGTTTGAAAAGCATAATGTAGTAGTTGTATTTGTATAACTAACTCCCTTCTTTAGTACGTTGATGTTCTAGCTATGCCTATGAATTGAAATAATGAAATTGTTTACAAAAAATAAATTTACTTTGTAGTTACCTAAATTAAATAGCGTGCAGTTTTGAAGATTAGATCGTTACAAGTAGTTACGTCATGTATTGTAAGTAATTCTAATGTGGCTATTGCTTTAATGGGATGCTAACATTAATGCCATGTTTAGAATTTTTTCGGTTTGTGGATATGCGTATTATGCATACTGAAAATGTGCGTCCTTGTCCTTACTTAAAAAAAGTCTTATTAAAATGAAAAATTTATAAAAATCAATTTCATTTGTAGCAATGCATTCAAAATAATTTACACATGATACAAGGAGTCAGCACTGTATTACTCATATCGGTATCTGTATCCGAAGCATAGCAGAGCATAATTTATTATGTCGGACATACTACTTATTTAGCCAACACTAACTTATTGACACGTATATTATGTACATAACAGATAATTTTTACACACACACACATATACATACATTAAACAATGAGTGTACTCTAGACAATACATATAAGGTTTACAATTATTCCATAATGTTTAAATAACACAAATTTATTATTACAGTAATTCCTGTGGCTAATTAACATCAACTTGCTTGAGTTTCCGCTCATGTTACGTACATAGGTAATTAGATAATTATGCAAGTACCTACACCACAATAGAAGTAATGCATCCCACTCAGAAAACAGATAACATACGAAGCTGTAAATCTCTTCCTCGCCACTAAAGCTACAATTTGAATCGCATGAACAGTCAAAAGCAATAATTTTAAACCTTGAATATTATGCAGCTTTTATAATTCTTAGTTAAATAATAATTGTTGTTTATTATTATTATTATCTAGTTGATTAATCTTATCTTACCCCAGCACAATCATCATTGTTTTAACAATGATCTGCTCTTTCAAAAACTCATGAATAAGTTAAGTCGAACAATGTATGGAACCATTTTAAATCCAAGAATATGATTTTCGCATATAGTAGCACCATAAATGGACTCTTCAGTCATTAGCATTCCATTGCCACTTCCGATCTCTCGTTTTTAGTGTGTGCACCGGTATAAATCACAAGTAAGTAGCTGTTAGACGTTCATTTTTATAACATTTTTTTTAGTTGTAAATGGACCTTCCACACCTTATTTTAAGTACATATACATTAAATGAAAATCTCAGGTTAAGCAGGAGCTTCATTTTTTGTACTTCCTAAGCACACCACATTAAAAATAGGTTTGTAGCACCGTTTGCAATACACTTTGTCATAATAGGTAATATTTTTACCACCGTCCATTAATTTATGGGTGATCACGGTGCTGTGGTAAGGTGAAGCGAAACTAATTAATGGAGATATCGTATTATTAATGCTAAAAACATTCGCTAATGCTTTATTAATATATTTTTTAGTAAGGAAAGTATTGCAAAGAGCTCAGGTAAGCTGTAAAAATGTTGCAATGATTCATCTTTCTGGGTGCCGTGCTCTTGCCTTATTATTATTATTATTACTAGACTTTTCGAGAAATGTGCGTGGGGGAAAAATAACCTTAAAATGCTTTCTCCACTTTACTTTAGATGTTGGAATCATTATACTTTATTTAATTAATTATACTATACCCTAAGGATTTCAGCTAACCACTATAGTGCCCTAATTATGTATAATATGCTAATTAAAAAAGAAATTTATCTAATAAACTCTGGAGACTATTGTAAGTGTTCTAAAAATGGAATCTAGGAGTCCCTGTCCCTGTATGTATATGATGCGAATTGGAGCTTCGGAGCTCTAGAAAAATACACATAGGTAATGTCAAGTTTTCTATCAGACTGACAACTGACGTGCCAAATCAAATAATAATTACATTATATTACATATATAAATGAATCATTTCTTTCCTCAGAAAGCAGAAACCAGCTTTACAGATATTAGATATGTATTTATGTTATATCCTATTTATATCTTAGAACTAGACATACATAATAAGTATTTTAAGAATCCCCAGATAATTTATTTTCTAAAACCCAAAAATTAGACAACACAACAGTTGGATGATTTAATTTTAGTAGTATTGACAATCGACTGTGCAAAAATAAGGTGGAACGTTCAAATAATTATTATTATAACAGACGAAATATAGGGAACAAACCAAAGAGGGAATTTTAATACAATATATAGTTCATAATGTAGCTCATGTAAACACATTGGCCTCTTGGCGAATGTTAATAATTTTTATTATATTTTATGACAGACTTTCAGCGTAAAAATATTAATACTTAACTAGGTACCTATGGTTACGACGCATATAGAGTCGATGTTACGTGAGTGGTTTACTAATTTGTTTAAAATTGTGACTTTATTTCATAAATCTGTGGCCAAATAAACGCATTATAATTATTTTTTAATAGGTACCGCAATTATTCCTAATTACACTTACTTATTAGCAGGAGTAGAACAAATACTTGAATCCCAAATCATCTTTTAAAATCGAAACAACCAACGGGTATCATTTTTGCAACAAATGATTGACTTGTAATGAAAGTTTCAGTATGTGTCAGGACACCCCAAATAACCCTGCATATTACGCACAAAGCCAGTAAGGCAATGCACGATCTACATGTAATTTTAACTTCATACAATTCAATCTTAGTAAGTATAAGTATATGAGTAACATAATTTATTAAGGCTCATGCTCATAATGTATAGGTATAAATGGGGTTTTAAAACAACTACATATTTAATAATTATTTATCTATATAGTTTTGTATAGTCCGAGTCATACTTGCCCCTATAAAAGACGCATGTGAATTATAATACGACATTAAGATTCATAACTAGAGTTTTTAGGTGCCACATGTAAAGACAATTCAGTTAAACCAATTAAATTATACAAAACGACACAGGTCAAAACTTTTGTAAAATTACATTTAATGCATATTCTCACGCTACAGCAATTTAATTTGGCTTTTGCTATATACTTTACGAGTTTCTCAAAAAGATTTATCCTAAAGCATATAAACATGTATTTACATATATAATAGCAGTTGAATGATTTAAGATCTATTTATGACATATTTTGTAACTTCTAACAGGTTGAATGTATAATAGCAGTTATTATTATTTATCTTAAAATTTATCATTTAAGAATTTACATCGATTATAGACTGGAGTAATAAAGTGCATGCAATTTCTGCATGCATCCTGTAAGATCATACATCATGAATGCTATTAAAATTCATTAATTGTATCTTTTTTGTGAGTATTTTCAATTGACATGTTTTTTAATTGTTTTTCATCGTATTTTGTATAAACAGAATTACTATTTTCATATTCAATTACACAACTAGACTTTCTCAACTCTGAAGCTCCCTATAAAATTCTGATTCTCACATTTCCCCCTTTCCATTTTCTTTTGTCACCAAAATCCTTATTATTGTAGTAATGTTACACATATTGTTTTCTTACTAAACTGAAAGAATTTAATGATTGTTCACAGTTATGATTTCAATAAAATATAGAGTACATGTCTATACTTACCTTATAAAGTATATTAACTTACACATAAAACCAATAATTTGATGTATACATTTATGTACGTTTTATATACATATATTTTATCTTTAGAACTAGCTTTCACCATACTTTACATGTAAATCGTTTTCGTGTACATTTCACATAACACTGCATCGCGTCAATTGACTTGAAGCTGCTGTTGTTTGCTGACTCGGTGAGATTTTCGTTGAGATTTTGTTTACTGGCTGTTGTTGTGAGATCTGTTTTTGTTTATTTTTTCCAGGTACAACAAACTGGTTGCTGCTTTTCTTTAGCCTTGTACTGCGAAGACGTAATGTTGTTTTTCAAGGTCCCATTCCCAGTATCTTTTTAAACGCCTTTCGAAATTCAGGGTTGAAGACTGTGTAAATAACCTGAGGGAATTCACAAAGAGAAGTTACAAAGTGTGTGATTTGGCAGTTGATCATGAAGCTCATCGTTTAAGAAAAACTTAAACTCGTGGGCGGTTGTTATATATTATGCAGAGGTTACTGCTATAATTAGTACTGTGCATACTTACCGGATTTAAACAACTATTCACGTATCCAAGCCAAGTAGTAAGCAAAAATTCGGTCAACCCAGGACTACATTCCTTTTCTAACATGGAACACAATGCGTCCATGATGTTGCAGGTAAAGAACGGCAACCAGCAGGCCAAGAACAAACCTGTAAAATTGAGAACATTATTATTAAGAAAGCATAAAAAAGGAACAGGTATATTTTTTATGATGTTGACGTATGATGAGTTTAATTATGCGATCATTCTCTTTCAAGTTTAAGTGGAAAAGTCTATTGAATTTTAAATAAGTTTTACTACATTGCACACCAACTTACAACTTATGTGTCATTTTCAGAAAATGAGGAAATGTCGCTCCATTTCATCCTCCCTATATTTTCGCAACTCAAAACCACCTTCCTTCTGTTCATATGCATATGTAAATACATAATTTAGGGTTTTATATTGAATAAACAAACCATTTGTTTACTGTTTGTCTCACTCCACCCCTTGTGTCTAAGTTTACTCTGATCATTGCATTGTTAGCATTCTAAATTCTATATTTACCGTGAGCCATATTTTAAGTTTTTCAAAACTATAAGTTTTATCATGCAAATTCGTGTATATATACTGTTTGGATTTTGCGTAAGTGTAATTCGTGAATGTGTTAGTTCGCCATCGCCCCGGATCTGCTTGAAATCCCATTTAAGATCTTCAATTCCAATTATACGGGTGTAAGTATACATGTATTTAGTTATAAATAGATCATGTTACTTTTTAGAATTAGTGATGATGAAATGGTAAGTAATCATCTTTTTCACAAAGAATACGAATCTTGCTCAATTTTGACTTTAACATCAATAAGTTTCTTAGATTTGATTTGACTAACAATATGTAATCATTTCATTCAGCCTGCTTCCGCCAATATGTTGTATAAAGACTTTTTGTCCCTGACTTGTGACTATACACTGTACATTTAATTGCACAAAATTAGATTAGAAAGAACGCAATTTAAGATCTGAAAAAGAACTCAAAGTTTTAACTTACCCAACACAATTGCCAACGTCTTGGTAGCCTTTCTTTCCCTTTTAGCAGAGGATTTTTCCCTTTTCTTCCGACTCGCCTTATGAACCTTCCCAAGGGTAAACCGACTGGCTGCCTTCTTGCCAGCACTCCCACTAGACACATCGCCGGGAGATTGGGCAAGGGATGATTCACCTCCATCTTTCTGTGACCGGCTTAGTCCATTCCGCTTACACTGATCCTATTCATAGAACATTTCGATCAAATAGTAAAACTTATACAAAAGATGGATCAACTATCAATGTGCAATGTGCCAACTATCCAATATGAGCCAATTCAACGTGAAAAGGATTTTCTACCTATTCTTCTTGCATTCAAACTAAAGTATCACATCCAGCATTAAACCCTACAGTAATTATGTAGGTAAAAGTTGAAATCTTATTCAACCACCAGCTTAAAAGAAATGATCTGGAGTGGAAGAAACTTAAAAAAAAAGGTGCTGGCGTGTACGTGTGAAATGAAAAGTTCGGCCACACGGGTTTCGTATAGGTAAGGCACGATGATAAGATAACATCAGCTTAAATTTCTAGTCCAATGAACAGGGTGGAAATTCTGAAAATTGAATACTTTTTGTCTTCTAAAGCCCGTTGAGAAGAGTTCTTCTTTAGAAAGGATATTGTACGTAATAAAGTACATTGTTTGCGTTCACACATGCAATAGTGTTCTCGCACAATTACAAATTGAAAACACATAACAATCCTATCATTTTCATTGCTAATTACCACGTGTATTTTTATGAGAAATCTACAAAAGTAGAGCATATAGTGAGTTAGGTGTATGGTGACAGTGATCAAGTTGGATTTGACGTCAAACTCTCAATGCATCTAAAAAATATTAGGTATACGTCGTCGCAAAATAAGCACAGTGACTGCTTCAATTCCAATATGGCTGACTGAATATGGCAAGACTAATTTTTCACAAAATTATTTCCGTTTTTATGACTTATGAGATTAGATGATGAATGTACTCTGTACAAATCGCTGTTCGCTCGCATAATATATCCTTTATCCTTTCGTTGTCTCTTATTTACTGAGTGATAGTGTTGGTAGTCTAGTTAGCGTGTGATTTAATATTTTTCAAAGTAGATTATACGTACATTTACCGTATGCGAACAATAACGATTTCTAAACTAGCACATTTTCATTGTTGAATAAAGTAGATACTCTTTCTTTTACAATGCATTTGGCGTTTCTACTCATCTTGCTACACGCTTTGAATCTCTTTCACCCACTGTCCTCTTTTCTTTTTTCTCTCTACACTTTTACTACCCATCATTTTAGCATAAAAACATAATAATTCATCCGAGCCACTCCATCTTCTTTCCGATCTCTTTTAACATGACACAATGAATCCTTCCCCTTTTTGTCTAAAAATATATTATATTATTCTACAGCCTATGTCTTTATAAGCCAGCAGTAGATGGTATTATATGAACTTATATCCTTCTCTGTGTTGCTATCATATCCCTAAATCACATTCTAGCTTTTCATCATCATCTATCATACTAATATATTTTTTAACGCAATACATAATATTATATGGAATCTGTTACACAGGCTGATGGTAATAAAATAACTTTGTTCTTCGACGCTGTTCTTTAAAGAACACCCACAGAAACACAAAAGAAATGGGAATGACAGTGTGTAAAAGGATGAGATGGACGAAAAGGGAAAAGTTGGTGTGTGGAACATGCGAACACACTTCCATATCCAGTCATATAGTCAACTCAATAAAATGTGGAAGTTGCTTCACTAACAACGCGACAATAACGCCAAGCTACATATAGTTAACGCCATGGTCTGGTGACGTATGTGGATGGAAGCAAACTCATGTTGGAAGATTTGTTAGCACTATTAGATACGTTTCAATAGCAGCCTACAACGTCAGGCCATGAAGGCAACTATAAAACCTGTGAGATAGA
>JAHZNC010005967.1:0-18192 GCA_027744095.1 Zhuqinia jingwanae | reverse complement strand
TGGTTAAATAGTTAATGCAATACTCACTTGACTGTGAACTCTGCTCTCGCTATCGTCTAGTTGTTTTTGTTTACTAACTTTAACATAGAAAAAAAAAATCAAAATAAATAACAAAAACGAGTCAATTTTTCGACACGTGTTACAAGGATGACAAACAAGCATACCTAAATAACAAGATAGAAAGACTTCCTATACCACGTAGACACAACATTCCTTCTTTTTTTATGTGAATGAATGAACCTGTAGAATTTTTGTGGTAATCAAAGTAGCGTATAGTTGATAGTGTATGCTAACAAATACACACGACATGCAGTATAATATCAACGTAACATCATCATGAGCTTGTACGTTAGGTTGTACTCATTTGTGCTTCAAAAAAATGGAAGAAGATTACCATGAGAACTATGATCACTGATCACTATAGTATAATGTGATGACTCTATCTTCTTATATTAAGGCGATACATGACTGATGATGACGATGGCATCATGTTGTCATTTTTTCTTGGTATCATTTGTACATTATTTGGGATGCTGCTGCTGGTAATTATCCTGTTTAGTATATATATGTATCATCGTCATTTTATCACCATTTAGTTTGAAAATTATTTGACCTATTGTAAAATTTGTGGAGGCAACAATAAATAGGTATAGCGTTGTTAGTAGTAGTGAACACATTCACACAAAAATGCCAGAGGGCTAACTGTTGTATATGATACATTCTTCTTTTTTTCCTTTAACGTAGGCATTCACAAAGTGAATCAAATCAAAACAACAACAACAACAACCTACATATACGCACGTAAGCACAAAGAGGAAAGATACAAACTTTTAACAAGTTTTACTTGTTGGGTTGGTACTTGGTGCTCCTGTGTATACAGCAATAAGCGACAGCAATAAACTAACATCATTCATGATGATGATGATGATTTTATATTCGATTACTAAGCTAAAGGCAAGGCAAAGTACAAAGTACATCGTCACATAAAAATCTCAGAGAATGCAGAAGAAACATAATAACAAACAAATATTATTATAGTATTACAACTATAATACCATATATTATTTTACAAACGAATGCATTTTTGAATTTACTATAAAAGCTCACATATAATAAATTTCTAAATAAAACGTTTGTGGTAGAATAAAATTGAATTAAAGTGTCTAGTCAGCAGTGCACAAGAATAATTTTGTTGCGGTACTCGGTTTCAATCAATGAAGATATACATTTTAATAACGTTTGCATTTTGTATGAAAAAAGTTTGAATGAGTTAATGTATCATGCATGCTTTTTGGTGTAGAGCATAGAGAAGTAGTATTTTTGTGTTTGATTTCTACACTCAACCAAAGTACAAGGAGCCATTTAGGAAAATATAAAAAGATTTGTAAACATTATTAGCATTTGAAAAACAAGGAAGTGCTTTTGCTTGGATGAGTTAGTTGTGAGTGGATCATTTCTCTTGTTATGATTATTGTTTTTCTATAGAAAATTGGGTTATCGTAATATGGTATCAGCAGCTTCCTGTACATCAATATATAGGTAAAGAATAAAAATGTTACGAATTTGTAGTAGTTTTGAATTGCGAGGTGGATCGGTCAGGCAATTAGCAGGATTTTCGTTGCAAATTGAAATGACATGAAATAAAAATATATTTAAATGTCAAATGAAAATTACACAGATACAAATGCAATACAACAATAATAATTAATAATTTAGCTCTACAGTTATGACTGTAAAACTTACAGAATTAATGTTTCGAGCATGCTTTGAATTTAAATGAGCTGAAATATTCAATCCATATCGAATTTTACTGTTTTCCGGTTTCCGCCCAAATGCCTGTTCTGCATATCACATCAAGTAGTATAGAATGGATTGCCTCACCCTTCACTTTTCTCCATAAATAAACATTTTGTCATGATTAGTCATCGCATTCCAGCAACAAAGGTTATAAGCTGACATAAAATATTGATGGAATACCAACAAATATCTACAAACATAACACGCATTCAACATTACAGTAAAAATATTTCTGCACATCTAGCGTTGTGGTCTTCTCAGGACACAACACTACGACCGTGCTTTAGACATGACGTGTGATTCAGAGATATTTTTTTATTGTGTTTACAATTGTTTTTGCATAAGTTTAAGTATAGGTGCTTCTTCATCTTCAGCATATTTGTTGTTATGATATTTACATTACTGCCTCCGTCATCAAGTCATTCACAATGAATCATTATAAATATGGCGATGATGGGGATTCATCATCATCGCCATTATCATTGAAGGAAAAAGCGATACACACACAAAACACCACAGTAGGCATCATATTATCATGTCATCATATCATTATTACTATCATGATTAAAAATGATAATCTTCCATATGTAACTTGTAACCTCATACCATAACCACTCAACTTGTGTTTACATTTTGGGAATGCTACATTCGCTGCTAATTTCTGTATCTTACTTCATAACATTCTCACTATTTTTATTACCCACACAAAACATAGCCATAGTCATTTATTACGGATACACGATATCCACCTATAAGAATAACATTCAACATTGCTATATCAGCAGTTTTTTTTAAAATAAACAGACATGTCCATAACATCATCCTTCCATCCATCCAACAAAACTGCAAAGTAGGCATATAAGTAATAGCATTACATCAACATGAGCATCTCATGGAAGCAATGTACCGAGCACCTTGGCGTGACCTCAAAAAAGGAGAACCTTGCAAAAAGTGCATCATTTCCATTCCAAAATAGAGGTAGTAACAAGATTACAAGCATGATATCTTATTGAACTAAAGCATGTTCTCATGTTATGTATTATTATTATTTCTACATATTTAAGATGTGAAGATGGTGGTGATGATTATGGAATGAAAAGTTACTTGACTGACTGACCTTTTCCTCAAGCACATTTTTTTTCTTTGAGCACATTAAGTTACGACATAAACAGTAGAAATATAACTACTACATTTCCCTGACGAATGTAATACAAATAATGTTTATAAGAGGTGTGTGGAATGGAATTTGGACCACTAACTGGCGTATTATTTTGAATGGAACTAAAGATATCTATTTAAATTTTTTGTATAGAATGTGACGCGGGTATTGAAAGAAAAGGAAAGAGAAAATTAGCATGTCAGAGGGAAAATATCAATTCAGATTCAGAACAAACTATAATTTAAAAAAATTCCTTGAACTATAGCTGCGAACTCCAATAAATAAATAAATATATGACGTCTATATATAAAACGCCACAAATTTCAAAACTTTATTTATTTGGATTTCCATATAGCCCCTTTTTGTGCGGCTGGTCAAGAACCTTGATAATGATAAGCTCAAAATTCATAGTTAACAAACAGTTAATGTTGTTGTATCATCCGATCCGTTCATGATACAAATTCAGCGAACGCCATGACCAAATTCACCATAACAAAATATTTTTGGCCAGAATTTTAAGCTCTTCTTTCCTGTTTACTGCTACTGGAGCACAAATTTATATCATGAGGAAAATGTATATGCATAAATATCGATATTATGTATTTACAATAGTTATCCTGAGATTGTTTTTCCCCTCGACTCGGCCTTATTTATATGACGTCTATTACTAATGATGATGACCATTGAGCTGATGATGATCATGCTAATGATGAGAAGTTGATTGCTATAAAATTACGAAGACTTTTTAAGTGCATGTGAAGTTCATTAACATATATACATGCTAAAACTAAAGTCAAGCGATAAAGACGAATCCATCATTTGCCTGTTGCAGTGTTATTGTTGGTGTTTACTCGTTTACAACAATGAGAAATTCTTAGGGCGCTGTTGTCTATTGAGATTGCGACAACACTATGCACACAATAACAACAACAAAAACAACATGGTAGGTATATTCTTGTTTCCTATGGGTGTAAAATGTAAATGGGATGTTTAACTGAAAACTAACAATGCATAAGGCTGTTGTTAAACATTGGCATTTGTAAATAAAAATGCATTGCACAGTGTCTGCTGCTGTCTACCTCAAAGACTTAAGGATTTTGTGTTGTTGAAAGGTACTCACGACATTGTGAGTACTTCCTTGTACGTATCAATAACTACTTGAATGTGATCCCTGTACTTTGCACTATGTTTTTGCTAGTATTCTTGCTGTAAAAGTAACAAAGCAAAACTTTAGGTAATATATATGTAGTATATAATAATAAACAATACCAGCCCATCACGTAACCGTAACCTTAGCCTTCCTTCACAGCATTTTATTGTATTGGTTTGAATGGTTTGTTTGTTATTTGATGTTGATGCGGTGATATAGCATTCTGATTTTGTGGTGCTGCTGCTGTCGTTAATTTTACCATTTTTAGCATTTAGTTAAATTGAATGTAGCAAGTTAAAAAGTTATAAAGTATTACAATACCTATATAACCCATTATTATAATACAAAAAAACGCTCTATTGACATTGACTACTAACTACAGTATTTTAGGTATTGAATTAAAGTCAAACAAATCACCAAGGAGCTTATTATACTTTGCACGAGAGAGAGAGGAGACACAAAAACCATTTATTAGGTGACTAAACATGTTTTCTTTAAAACTGTTTTGAAATCTTATACTTCTTGAGCACTACGCCTGCATTAGGTAGTATTTTTAAATCTTTGAAAGTGGAAAGGTAGCTTTCCGTTGATGTACAAGTTACATTTACAATCACGTACACACCAATATGTACACAATATTCCTTTCTATAACTTTTTATATATTTTTTTTGAATGAATCATTCAATGCTAAAAGAACAAGCTGTATATGTGTTGGTTTGTTTTTGTTTTGATTTCGTCGTTCACTGTAGCGTTTTAAAAACATTTAAAAACAATGCGCCTTGCCAGTGCAATTTGCTGTTGGGGTCTACGCCCCAAATACTAGTGAACAAGAAGGAAGAAGAATGTGCATGACGTAGCAAAAAAAAATCAAAACAAATCATGATTATATTATCAAAACTGCATTGCCCGATGAAGAAACAATGAGCAAAACAAATAGAAAATCCAAGTCGTAAAATTATTGAGCAAACCTTCTTCAGTACTGTTTTTTTGTAAGCTTTATAAATTGAATATAAGTTTTCGGATACACGTAAAACATTATGAATACATTGATGTATGTATTTATATGTGCATATTTTTGACCAATTATGGGACTTTACTTGTGGGTAGCCTACCTTAGTTTTATTTGAATTGTTTATAGTTTCATAATCTTGTTACTCCAACTATAGAATTATTGTACTTTTTGTTACTACGTGGGGGATATTTTTATGATTACGGTTGTCCAAAAGATGATTTCAATTTATATATCAATTTTTCTTAGAGGAATTACAAAAACTAGCAAAAATGTTGGAACAAAATCAGTTTTTCATAATAAATATAATCCCTTTATGCAAATACAAGATAAGAGTTGATATATTATGGTTCATTTAAATGCAAATCACAGGTTTGTGGGACTTGTCCTGCAAATCATATAGAATTTCCGTTGTCAATTTTGTCATCCCCTTGTCCCAGTTTTCCATGTAAATCGAGTCCATATTTAGGTAATCATGATTATCATGTAAATATACTTACTGTTGTTTACACATGTCTACTCATTGATCAAAATGTGCATGTTTGTTGTAAACTCACGAAATTTCTCAATCCCAATGTCTACCTCAACAACATCATACTTTCATTATTAAAACATAGCCACAAGTCTCCCACTAGCAATAGCAATACCGTAATTCCGTATTTATACTTTTATAGCTTCCTCAGTAAAACATCTTTTAATTGTTTCATTGGTCTTATGTACGGCTAAGGGGAATGACTGAGTTTTATATTTTTTGTTATTGATACTGAACATTTAGGAGTTATGATTATACATAAATTATTAAATTATACCGTGTGGCAAATTAACAACTAATTTTATGATTTTTCATGGGATAAAATTAACTTGTATACCTTAAGATTGTTATTACATAACAATTTTATTACATATTTTGAGCATGATGCACGAAATGGGGTTGTTATGGCTTCCTTTTCATAAACTATTTTACAATTTGACATGAGGTTGAATGCCTTCAGTTCGCAAACATTTCAATCTAGTAGCACCCATAGTTGTAATAATGTACCGTTTTGTCCCCAAACTCTTTTAAATCTCTTATTGGTAAAATTCAAGTATATATTTGCATTCAAATCTCTAAATGACTAAATATATCATAGTGCAATGTTTTATACAGACATTGACAATGTGCATTGTGCAAGGTGCATAATAATGTTTTTACAAGCTTGAATAATAAAATTACATGTAGCCCAGCTGCAGCTGGGTTAGTATTTTATGAACAAAAACTGTGATTTTATAGCGATTTCTTTTAGTAATACTATTTACTATGGATTGATTTTCGCACGTACATTCCATAAAGCTGTACGTACCTCACATTCGCACTCTAAACCTTAACCGCGAGAATGACAAAAACTGTGATTTTATAGCGATTTCTTTTAGTAATACTATTTACTATGGATTGATTTTCGCACGTACATTCCATAAAGCTGTACGTACCTCACATTCCCACTCTAAACCTTAACCGCGAGAAAGGAAGAAGACAGAGAGTTAATATCAAAACACACCAAATTTGCAAACAACAAAGCTGAAACCCACAATTCGCAACAAATCTCTGTTTATATACAAAGCAAGATTTTACCATTTACAACTTCCATTTACCTTCTGGTTATCAACCGGTTATATCAGACCAATTTATTATTATCATTATTACAACTCATAATATTATACTCTGTTTATATTTGCAAATAGGATTAGGTATGTAGGTACATATAATACTACTTTCGTTCCATGTATGCAAACATCATCATGAGAAGGATGGTGTTGTTACAACTAAATAGTTGAAAGTCAAGTTAGCAGCGTTGCAATAAAAAAATCTGCAATTCCTATTCCTTTCGCATATTCTTCTTTATGTTGTTATGAGTAGTTTTTTTTTTGCACAAATTCATGTGGCCTGCAGCCATGTATATATATTTTTTTTTATATATGTGAGAGAAGGGATGCATACTAATAATATGTACACACGTATTGTAAAATGTTTGTGTATATTTTCTTGTTTTAAAACATAAAACGTATAGGAAGATGATGATTAGAAGCTTTTTTAGTGACGAGAATCTGAAAAATGTCTACCATGCAGCAAATAAATTGCTTTTTCTTTCTTCTTTTCTTAGACAATGTACCCGCATCCACTCCACTCACACACACATACACAGAGTCACGCATGGAATGGATGAATTCTTTTTGAAGGGCATTGAGGGGAATGAATCGCTGAACCCAAAGAGACTGTGTTTGGCGCTTACTCAACGTAAATAAATACATACATATGTAACGTATGTATATGTGTTTATATTGAAAATATCATCATCATAAAACTGTGTGTCGGTATTAAAACGCGTGTGGAAATGTTTATAAAGAATAACTTTTTTTTGGGGCTCTAAAAGCTAATAGAAAAGTATACATAAACATGATCACGTAGTTGATCTGCATGGTTTTTATTTACACGATATGTTTTGATTGAAGCTGAATTGTGTAGGAAGGACGAAGAGGAGGATTTTTATACACACAATTTAGAAGCTACCTATATTATCCCAGAAATGCAAATTGTTTTTTTTTTAAATGTGGCATCGTGAAATTTAACAAAAAATCTTTATTTTGAATAAACGGCTTTCTCTTTAAAAAAAAAAAATAATCGGAATGTGTGTTTTGTTACAATTACAATATATTGATTTGGTGGTATATAGATACAGATGACTTTAATATTTTATACGGGATACAGATCGTATTACCTCCGGCGCCTCGAAAAAAGATACACTTTATTTTCTTCGTTTCGTGCTGTGTGTTTTACAAGAGCAAATATTGCGTACATGTAACTCAAATATTTAGGTCACTATACATTTGTCATCAACAGCAACACCCTTTTTTCTGTTTGACATCGTAATCGTATATATAAGATAAAACAGAAAAAATACACTCCATTCATAAATCCAAGTGAAATTAGAAAATTTTATGTACTAAATGTGCATGCACGCATCACACAATGATAAACAAAGAAAAGAATGGATCATTTATTAAAAAAACATAAATCAATATAAATTTTTTTACCCAATATGAGCTCAAATCTTTGTACGAGTTTATAACATCACAAAAATTTGGGTATAAAATTCCGATTGAAGAAAATGTATGTAAATTTCCCATTCATAACGAATGCATAAACGTTTATAGGAATAATTGAATGAATTTATGAATTGATCACAAGTTTACATTATTTAAAATGAAACCACTCTTTCTTTAATGTAAAGCAGACCTTGAATAATAATAAGGTTCGTTGAGTACGTGTAGAATTTTTGAAAAGATATTTCCTTGTCATACATATTATATTTTGAATACCACATAACCACAATGCAATGCAAAAATTAAAATCATGATCTGACAAATCTGAAAATATTATTAACGAAAGCTACCACAACAGGAAAAGTCATTGGACCTTAATTGGTCTGTTTTTAAAAGTTGTCGACTGTAGATAAAGTTGAAAGTTAGCTCATACGGCTTAACATTCGCAGTGGAAGCAGACACAAACACCATTACTAAGTAAATGAGTCATTAACTTAATGATTGTTGTCCTGATGTCAAAAATTGATGGCTTATTATGGCTAAAATGAGTAATAACAATAACATTAATGCATATTCTTTGATGAGAACGGAAGTTGTTGACTTGGGTAAAATTACCAGAAATATGATACATACCTACTTAAATTTTGTAACCGATCCGACCGAAGAAAATCATTATTTTCATTACGAGTTGATTTCTCTTTGTGTCATTTTCTACATGTCTCTGACTTTATCGTAGTATTGTTATGTCTACAGTCTTGTTCACATCTTATTTACAACCTCACGATTACAAGCAACTTCAATTCAAGAAAGATAACATTTGGAAAACTAGACAGAGGTTAAAAAAATATTTTGAATGGAAACGATGATATTATAAGGAACCATTATTAAAAAAAAGGTTTTAAGAAAAGGTTTAATCATTCTTTCATTCATAAAGACCATTCTTACATCTGACTACTGTGATACAAGTCATCTACAAGAAAATGTGATTACCTTATCAGTTTTTTTTTAAAAGCCAAATGCAAAACGGTACAACTTTTAATTGCAGTTTAGCTGGAGATGACGTAACTAGCCTGACTTCATTTCATTATCTCTTGGTTTTATCTTCCACGACGTACAAATTTTAGTGCCGCGTTCACATCATCATCTGAAATGTGACTTCTTGAATGGATTTCAAAATCCATTGAGTATTGCGTAAACACTGCCATTTGACATGTTGCTGATAAGGAAAAAAGATGAGCGTGTGATGTACATGCAACATTGCATTGGTACATTTAATGTATAATACGACGCTTTTTTGATGAAGATGTTTGTGTTGCTGTGTGAAGAGCATGTGGGAACAAAATGTAAATATCATGTATGTATCTTCTTGCGCAAGCAAGCAAAGTGAGTAATATGACCCTCACACTCTTAAAACTGCTCAACAACCCACAGGATATTGATAATTTTATTTTCATGATGCTCAATAAGTACCTAAATACGATGAACAGAGTCGTATTTCATGATTGCGTTAAAACTTAGGATCATCGTCATCGTAAAAAAAATTTTTTTTTTAGAGAAGAATTCCTTTTCATATCCTTTCATCATTATTGGCGTAGGTTTTAGTATTATGGCAAACCAACAACATCCTTTCCAAGTAAACGCTATTCTCAATAACTTCAAACCTTAAAATTCCTGTTTTTTTCTCATGATTGACAAAAGCGAATTACTCCGTTCGTAGAATTTTTGCCATTAAGAATACAGCACATTAATTTGTTGATAATAATTTCATTTATTGTATTGAGAATTTTTTTTTGATAAATTTCAACATGTCATTCTTCATTGTAAATTTAATTTTTGTAACACCAAATTTCTTGTGTATGTTCATTGATGATTTTAATCATATGTCTGCATTGCGTAGGGCGTAATGTTGAATGTATAAAAATTTTCGTTTAAAGTGTAATAGTGATTATATAGATTATAGCATACCTATTTGCATTTAATGCATGCCCATTCATCAATTCAACAGCATAATAAAATTTATTCTGGTAACAAGCATTTCAAAAGAAATCCTCTGACCGAACAAGCAATGAACTCTTTCCTTTGTAATCCTTCAGCAGAAAAAATACGAGACATAATAATAATAACATGCGGTAATTGTTGTGCATATTTTGCGTGTAGACAGGAAATTATATAGTTTGTTAAAATACCAGTCAAAATAAGACAACTTTTTAAAAAATATATCAGAATGGGTAATAAAAAGCAGTGTTATTAATAATATTAACTTACTATATATTTGTTATGCAAGCAAGTGGCTATAATATTACTAGCCAACCACCACACCCCCTTTTTGAAAATGGAGCAGAGGTGCCCTTTTGCCTTTTCACCTGAAATATGCTGTCCACAAAGAGACCATGCATTCACAACATCTACAACAATTATTTGATTTGTAACAAAAAGCATGAATTCTTAAAGATGCATAGGTAGTTGCAGTTGTCTGTTTAAGAATTTCTTTGACTATTTTTTATGTAAGTTGAAGGAATGCATGCTGCAAAGTAAAATATATAGGCGCATTCAATACCCACATTTTTTATGTGTACTTATGTATACCCCTTTAAACAACCTCCACCACCGAAGCAGAAAAGAATGAGCATAAAATATAAGTTCTCTTTGAGCATACAGAGTAGTTGTTACCAAAACAAAACAAAAAAGTTATTTGCTAAATGGTAAAAGAAAGAAGAAGCATGAGATTTTCTGTTTTTGTTGTGGTGGTGCTGGCTGCATGATGCTGCGACTGCGGGTTTGTTTGGTATTTTGAAAGCACACAAACCTCATCCATAAAAATCAGGTACTACTACGACGGATTTACCACGCTTTGAAGAGAAGCAGCGCAAACTTGCTTTTGCCATAAAAACCACCCGTGTGTGTGTGTGTGTGTGTCATATAGTAAAGTCATGCCATAATAACAAAAAGAAAAGAACTAGGGATACATTAAAAAACACAAATAATATATGTGTAATAATATATGCAGCAAGAAAAGTTACTGCAGAAGAAGAAGAGAGGAGGATGGATACGCTTGGAATCTTATTACAACCTTCCTAACCCTGAGTAACTTCAAAGTTCATTCCTCCTGTTTTGGGGACGATGGCGCAGTGAATGTTGTGAGGAGCATTAAAATTCCGAATATCAAGGTCTGCTGCTGAGTTGTACTGTAGAGTAAAGCAAAATGATATTCTACTGGGGAGAGAACCCGGGATGATGATTCTCTTTCTTTCATTGGGATTCTTCTGTAATTCTGTACGCTCCACAACCGGCATTATTATTATTACCATGGAAGGCCATTTCCTCTGTAGCTGGTTGTAGTAGTAGTAGTAGTAGTAGTCGTAGTAATAGTAGTAGAGTGGTCCAATGTTTTGATACCTTTCTAACTTGATTGCTATCATATCATCATCATATCACAAGCAACCCAACCAAGCATACATTCATATAATTTTGTTTTAAAAAGTTGGTAGTATAGGA
Source organism: Zhuqinia jingwanae (assembly GCA_027744095.1). NCBI lineage: Eukaryota > Metazoa > Arthropoda > Collembola > Entomobryomorpha > Paronellidae > Zhuqinia > Zhuqinia jingwanae. Next base: position 6,504 of record JAHZNC010005967.1, on the reverse strand, counting down.
TGCATGTGGCATGTATATAGTAGTAAAGTTGTAGAAACGAAGAAAAAAAACCTACCAAGTCCAGACACATCAGCAAAGAGGGGAGTGTTTTTAATGCGCGTGGGTTCACAGTTGATGAGATGAGATTCTTTTTTGCCTTATGTTTATGTTGTTACTTTTTATGCTGCTACATATATGCAGGCTACGCATTTGTTTTTATACATTATTTATGTTATGTGTGCATGTGTACATCATTATTGTTGTATTATGGAAAGTACAAGTTTTTGGAGAGTCTCTCTCTCTCTCGGGTTGTATAGTAGACTCGTAGTTGAGTAGCATTCCATTTCATTACCCCCCGACGTTAAAGTTAACTAGCGATCTAACTAGTCAACTTTGTAAATAGTAAATACAACAGCTAAAAAACAAAGAAAAAAATCCAATTCTTTTCAGCTAGCTTATATTGTCAATCTTAGTGAGTAAACTTCTTGTTCATCAAGTAAAGGTAATACTACAGGCCATTCCATACTGTTACAACAAATAACCTATTATGCTTCTCTAATGATGTTTTGGATTCGGATTGAATTGGATTTTACTGGAAAACAATTGCTCTGAAAAGAAAATCATGCCATAAGGCAAGTTATATTAGCGACCAACAAACAACCCAGACCGAGAGAGAAGCTATAGAACACAGAACAAAATGTATTGAATTAAACTCTTCCATCTTGATTTTCTAGGAATTTTTACGTTACGTTGTTTGACAACAAACCCTTATTTTTTCTCGTTTTTCTGGGTAGTCAGCATAGTAGTATGTAGTAGTGTCAATTTGGTAACTATAACCAAGTCAAACACACACCAACGTTTTTACTCCACAGGAAAAAGCATGTAGAAGAAGAACAAGAGCGAGGATGAGGATGATAACGTGAGTGCGAGTTGAGCTTCCCATATTCTCACCCAACAACTCAAACATCAAACTCTGTGCGTGTAGTAGTCGTTGTAATAAGCAGCATGTTGTAGCATAGTGAAAAGTTGCGTCTAGAGAACATGATACTCTCATGATGCGATGCCGATAAACCGATACCTATACCAGGAGAGCCATAACATGAAGAGTGAAACACTAACAGCAGCAGCAGCAGTAAGAAAAAAATCTATATAGTACGACCCCTCCTGAATCCTGTCTGACTCCTCTGGTTGGTATAGCATGGCACGTTAATAATAATAATATATCTGTGTAATATATATATATACACGATGAGGAGTAATTTATTTCTATATGGGTTGTTTAATATTATATTAAGCATGCAAAAGTTATATCATGATGAGGATTCATGATATAAATAATAATAAAAGCTTTTCTTTATAGAGAGCCATTCTGATCACTACCAAAACAAAACCACATGCATGTATTTTTACACTACAGATACTACGAACGAACTACTACAACAACAACAACAACAACAGCCACGTCCACAACATCCGCTCTTTCTGTTGTGCTGCGTGGCACTAATTTAACTGCCATTCATGTCATAATGATATATATATTGATTGTGATTGTACTGAATCTATGTATTATTTGTTATTTTTTTGTTACACTACATTCGGCATTCGTTGCATTTTACATGCAATTCATCTCCATAAATATATATATTTTTTTTTAGAAAAATAAACGGACATATATAATACCAGCTATATAGAGTGTTTTTTTTCTGGTTGGGAGTGCGACAACCAACCTGAAAAAGTGTATAATGGTGAATGGGTAGGTATATAGGATTATAGAAGAATTGTCGTCATTCCTTTTTTACTCGCTATGGGGGATGTAGCTTACGTACGTACTTGACATTTGAATTTTTGAATGCTTATGGTATTCTATTTTACAACAACAGCAGCATGTTTCATTGATTCTTCCGTTTGTTAGCAGCATCCATAGTCCATATATTCTTTAAGGAAGACCCATGATGAAAAGATGATAGTCTAATGGGTAGTTTTTTTTTGCTTTCTGTTCTTTTGCTGTAAAACATGCTTGGCTTTGGTATTAAGTAGGTATGCATGTCTTATTATTATGCATCCTTTTTTTTACTGAATAATGCTTTGAATTTTTTTTTGAATATCTTGAGTCTTAAACTTTTCAATAAAAAATATTTTTTTCCGTGCAAAGTAAATACAAACTCAAGCCAGTTTCTGCTGCTTGGCTTGTCTATATGCAATGTTGATAATGAAGAATGTCTCTTTGAAAGTTTGAACCGCAGTGCATCCTGGGGATTTTCCCTATATATGCTTCCTATGTGCATTTATACCCAGGTATGGCTACAACAAACATCACATAACAAACAGACAACACAACTTGACCGTTTTTACATGAAATGTGTGACTGTTTGTTGTTATTGCTATTGTTCAATAATACTGTACACACATAGGTTGATGTAGAAAACAAGTACCTATATAGATGTTGTGCACATTTATTTTGTGTGTTTGATGATGGTGTGTTTGTACTCTGTGTACCATCGTCGTCGTCATCATCATCATCAACCAGACAGACGAAAGGTTTAAAGGTTGTTTTTGTTTGGGTTTTGTTTTCAATTTTTGGAACTCAACGAAAAAGGTACATAAATACAGAAATGCAACAGGAAGCCAATACGTAGCATAATAATACTTATTTGTATTTATTCTGAATTCATCATCATCAACACAATGATGCGAGTTTAACTTAAACAGTAAATAAGCCTTTCTAAAATCCCTTTGTTGAAAAAAAAGGTTTCAATTCATATATTAGCTAAATAATAGCTGGCTCATAATAATAACACGTGAACACATAAACTTTACTACAAAACACAGTGCAATGAGGCAAGTTGTTATGATCATGTACCTGGACTGAAGAAGGCATCAATAGTATATTGCTTGTCTGCTGAATTACTACTCAGTTATTATGAGGTGGAAAAAAAAGTAGAGCACAAGCACAACAACTATTTGATGAGATTTTTCCAGGAAATCAAAGAAGTTCAAAACAAGCATTCATCTATGAGCAGCAGCACAGCAGTATTTATATTATGTAGAATACAAAGTTCATTATGCCCGTTCATAATGAAGTTGAAGATCATAAAAATTACCGTATTAACTATTCTAAGTCGAAAAGAGAGTATCATAATAACCATAATATTTATATGCATCTAATATATGTACTATAAAAATACAATCAATGTTATTTCATACAAAAATCATCAATTTAAGAATGGAGAGCTCATTTTACGCGTGGATTATTATTGGGACTATGAGCTTTTTATTGTCGCTAATGCATGCATATTGGTATACCTACGTACCTTTTCCCGGTTAATTTTTTTATCCTACCGTTTTATATGGTTTCTGCAAAATACTACGGAGATATAAAATAAAGTTTACAGATAAACGTACCATACTATTAATCATTTATATTTATATACTAATTTGTAACAGTGAACTCAATCAAATATCTAATTTATTTTCTACTATTCCTGATGGAAGATTACACAAACATTACCTATATACATAAATGAATGTTGAATGTATACATACTTTCAAAATAAAAACATTTCCTTTTCCGTAACATGTAGTAGTAATGGGAATGAGACCGAGCACAAAAAAAAACAGTTTTCTTGATGAGAGTATACGATGAGTGATGGATAGTGATACCACTACTACTACTACTACTACTATTGCAAAATATCATCCTACCACATCCATCTATCACCATTCACTACCAAGTTTAAAGTTCATATTTCAAAATACTTGACTGGCGATGATGACCTGATCATAAATAAATGTTGCATTATCCTCTGATAATTTTTACTAAGCTTTACTTCTTATCTGCTCAATACAATTTGTTATATATGTAATTTTAAGTGTTCCTTATCCGTAATAAAGAAGACGTGATTAATGATTAATGAACATTTTTTCATATATTATCATCAGAAGTATCATTGTCTTGCAATGAAAACATTACACATAATTGCACACTAATATGAAGAGAAATGGTATATACGAGACAGTTACAAAACATTTTACAAATATCTTTGGCACATGTCATGCCAGGCGCATGCAGAAAGAAGCATGAAAGCATGAAAGCATGAAAGAAGGCTTTCCTTTCTGTTTGTTTGCTTCTTTACTTTTAATGAGCTTTACTATTATGAGTTTTCCTAGAAAGAACATAGTTAGTACTATCGTGCATTTTACCGTCTTTACCCAGAGGCTGGTACTGTTTTTCTTTCTCTGGCTCGCTTAAACAATAGAATTGGTTTTCTAGAAGTCTAAAAATGAAAGGAGTAGTAGTAGTAGTAGCGGAACGGAAACGTGGGCGTACAGCAATGTTCATTCATTATAAATATTTTATGAGAATTATGAGATAGCACCTTGCATAGTACCTAACAGAGGGAAAAGCTTCAAGTAGTTTTAATTAAATCAATTTTTAGCGTTGTAAATACTTCTGTTTGTTTGGGTTTAAAATTTGTATCGGTGCAATCAGTAAAATCACCTGTCCGACCGGACATGTACATTGAATTAGCTATATCCTACACTTTGGATTAAATATACTTAATTATACATATTCAGTTGTGTACTGTATATGTCTTCCACAAAACTATGCGTGGGTATATCATAAGTTCATAACAACTAAAATATATTTTTTAATGTTTTTTAGTAAGTTTAGTTGCATAAAAAATGAAACTCATCCCACGTAGTACATACACAGGTATGTAAAATGTACATAAATATACTACTATACTTGCTTAGGTATACTTACGCGTAGAGGCAGGTGAACAAAAACATTTGTCTCGAGTGGTGGTGCTTCTGAGGGGAAGATTGATTGTGGATCTGCCTGTAGTTTTTATTCCATATCCACTTGCCAGGTGTACAACAAAACAAACATTATTATTATACGTGTCTCATCATCATCAACATCATGTCTTCTCGGTCGGTCGATGTAGTATCATATTATCGTACTCAAAAGTTGAAAGATAACCGGTGCAAACTGACTCTGAATGAGTTTAAAAGATAAAATAATGATGAATGGAATGCCCTTTGTTTTCGTAATGAGCGCATTATTAGCAAGCGTACTAACATCATATATATAACCGTTAAAAGTATTCTAATTTACAGGCGGATGTTTGTGCCGTATATAAAATGTAGCTACAAACAATATTTTAAAATTTTATCACAAACAAAATGCTCACATGATCAATTTAAAATTTGAAAGCAGCTTGGTTTATCAATACATATTTGCTTGTATTCATTCAATACATTTATATCCTGGTGGGATTTACATTGCTGTTTGTTTCAGTTTAAGTTGCTTATTTCTTACATTTCTTAATTAAAATTGACTGCTCAAAGACTAACATTCTGTTCCGACGTGAGGAAAGTCACTAACCAAGAGTAGTCAAAATGGGAGATATAATAATAATTAGTAACAAAAGAAAATGGGATAGATAGAATAACAAAAAATGGACTTGTTGAACAGAGATATATTGGGTCATTATAATTATCTAATACGAATATTAGCCTGCTCTGCCAAGTTAAATAATATTAACAAGAAAGTATGTACGTAGGTACGTGTGCGCGCACTCGTTTCACATGTTGCATGTGTACGTGCGGCTACTGGAGATGTCATTTTCATTGATAAATCTTCAAATTAGCTGGTAAAGTAATTAATATTTTCTTGGCCATATTGGTAATACATCCACATGTATGAATGACGAGAAGACTTCTTTCGTAATAAACTGCATCAAAAAATCAAATATAAGCATTTTATGGTGTATGTTAATCTGGCATGACTGTCACATGACATGATTCTTCAACCAGACTCGCTAATAGTCCATTGTTTTGCAATCTCAGTATGTTACAGTTTAGCAGGGTGACGTGAAGTACTATTTTTAATGCCACTTGCCTTATATACATAAATACGTGTACAGCATAAAAGCTGATTATGAAGTAGATGGGATGGGTGTCAACATTTTTATCTTGTTTTCATTTAGTTCGCAGTATAGCTTAAGTAATCTTTTTTTTCTAGTGCCTGTCTAATTTTATCTCTCCACGTGCAAGCATTATTTCTGGGATCAAGAGCAGATAAATGCATAAGCCAATAACAAATTATGTGTGGCCAAGATATGACACCTTGACAAGTTCAACGTATTTCAAAATAATAATGAAATAATTCACCTATCCATAATTTGGATTCTAATTTAAAGCTTTTTGACTAGCCGCAATCTCCAGTATATCTGGCATATTCATAGATGATAAATGATCTATAAACATTTAAACAAAGTGTATTTTTGTTGATAAAACACTTTGACAGTCTAAATCACATTCAATGCAAAAAAGCTATAGCTTGAAACAATAATTGCAAACATAAAACATATAAATTTATCATGGACCGATGAAAACGTGCTTTTACATCGCAATAATATCAAATGTGTTGCAAGAGATGCATGAATTATTGCTTTCATACAAAGTGCGTCTCAAACTCAAAGATTGTATTCATATTCCTATCAGTAAATGTGTCACAAG
>JAHZNC010005966.1:0-41164 GCA_027744095.1 Zhuqinia jingwanae | reverse complement strand
CCAGGATAGAAAGAAATCTTATAAAAAATCTGGCATTCTTATACGGTCCATTCATGCTGCCAGCATCTGTCTCACCATGCCTGTCATCTTGTCATATATTTTTTTTCCATAAACGCTGTGGATATTCAAGTTGTAGCACTCTCTGTCCTTGTATATGCGCGCATATACGTTTTTTTCTCTGAAAGCAAGTAGAGAAAATGTTTGCGCCATGTGTCAAGATGCTTTAAACGTGTGTGTGATACATACATATTTTTTTGGTTCATAAGAGCTCAAGAACAGAATTAAACATTATCATGCGTATATGCTATATCGTTGATGGGATAGTGCGGGAAGAATGTTTTTGAGAATGAAAACAACTTTACTGGACGCTGCGATACATCTTGGAAATTCAATCCAATCTATTTTGTCGTTTTACAGGAAAGAACATCAATCTGTGCTCACTTCAAGTGTGTTGATGTATGTTCAGCAGCATCAACTGGAATCTACAATATTGAAAATTTCAACCTCCTGACACAGTCCATTTATGTCCACTTAGAATAACAAGTAGGAACACATAGACCATATCACGTTAGCAAATGCTCTCTACGATTTGGTGATTTACTATCCTTCTGGGAATTTTGTCATGCACGTACTTGGAGAATAGGCATGTGGAAAGTACATGGTACATTTATGTACATTACTGTTATTTTCCTGGTTTATTGAGTCGGTGTGCGCCTTTTGCATGTGATGGACGATATCTGTCACTATCTAAATTTGAATGAAAATTTTTAGTAGTTATTGTTGTTTCTGTTGTTTTGCTTCTCATCCTCGCATCCCTTACACTAAACTTTTCTTTGAACAATGCAAGGCTATTCAGTAGGGATATTTACTACCAATGTTGTTTCATAGTTTGTAACGCGAATGCTAGCTATAATATGCATAAATGTAAAATGGTAACCCTTTTAAACTTGTAACAGTTATTTGTGTTCAAAATTCAATGAACTGGAGTCAAACGCCATAAGTAAGTGGGAGTGGATTAGTGGATAGATAGATAGACGGAGGACAACTTTGGGGTAAGTTGAGAGTTTTGATCTAACTTGAAGGGGTACGTTGGCCCTAAGAAAATTAAATTCCAGATCTGAGAAAATTAAACTCCAGATCAGAATGCATTCAACCCGAATGATTACAAAAAAAACAAATGTTCAAGATGTACATATGATATTACGTTGTGTGTGTAGTGTGTACAACACACAACTACACAAGTTCATGGACATTTAATCTGATCTTCTGAATGTGCAGCTAACGCATGAAGTACCTAAATCACCCCAGAGTTTGAATTGAAATAAAAAAGGAAGCCAATTATCGCTGATGTAGGTTCTATCAAACATGAACACAACCAGTTACAAATTCTAATCGAAATGAGGTGGAAATACGCATTTTACCAAAATTCGTACTCACTCAACTCTCTCACGATCGGCTCCGTTCATGATTAGGTTTCTGATGAAATATAATTTAAAACAAGCCACCAGACTAGACCGTATCAGCATCAGCTAAGAAACGATTTATCTAAATTGAATTATTCCAGTTTGATTTCATCTCTGAAAGTCAACAAGGATTTTCTATAAAATAAAAACTTTGTAGTTTTTTTTTCTTGCACGAGATTCTCTAAAATCTTGAGACTTTTTTTTGATAAAATTCTACAAGTCAGACAACATTTGCTTTATTTATTTATTCCCTATTTTCGCTGAGTAATACTTCTCTGTTGTAAGTAAACAAACCAACAAACCGAAATAATTCAAAAAAAGGATTATTACGTCTGGGAAAAAACTCTTCTCTGCACGTAGTTACTTTTCTTCTATATAAAAAGAAGTAGTAGATTGATCCATGTCCATCTCTTTCGAATTCCATTATTTGAGCTCCAGATTAATAGGATCTGCTGTAAGATTGAAAGAGCTCAGCGGACGTCCTGTAATGAGATTATCAAAGTTTCATATAAGCAGAAGAACATACATAATAATAATACACCCGAAATTCAACATGAGTGTATGAGCAAAGTATTTTCTGTGATACTTATACCTATAATGTAGCATGCCTTTATATATAGCTCTTGTTTTGCACAAGATATAAATTACATTTCTATATTACATGTAGAAATTCTTTGGCATGGTTTAATAGGATTATTTTACTTTCGTTATCAATTCCCAGCAGCCGCGTTAGAAAAATCTTGTGTATTTCACTAACCCCTCATCTAACTATATATACTAGCTAAACTGCTCGGTTTTGTAAGTTGATGCATTAGAGATGGCATTGAAACTGCATGAATGCTATACACATATAATAAATGACTTGGTGATGCTAGAACTACGCAGAAGTAGAAAAGAAAAACTATGTCTGTTTGAAACGTACAACAAAAGAGAAAAGTTCATTAGTTTTGTAAACGTTTATTTGTAGAATGTAATCAATAATTTGTTCGTTAGCAAAGTACATACACAAAAATATGTAGGGTTAAAAACCAAATTTATTTGGTTAAAATGTCTAAATATATTACATGTTTAAGGAGGTGTACCGGTATATGGCAGAAATCTAAACTGTTGCACTACTCTCTGTGTATATGTAATACGTAGTAGTGTATAATATTATGAACAGATTGAGGAATGACGAAAGGAGTTTGTTTCAGATACCTACAAACAGGATATACACTTTCAAAAGTGCGTTCTTGTACTCTTAATTAAATTTAAACTGGGAAATCTATCAAATATTATTATACTTTCCTGCAATCTTATTTACATACGAAACTTTCCAACAGCTTACTATACTCCTTCCTTATCCCCTGGATGTGAAAGTCGTTATTATCATAACAAGATTCATAACGCATGGTAGAGCATAGCACAATTTTATGCACGTTGCTACCAAAAAGGAATGAGAAATTTTCCGAGATTTGTAATCAAACGTATCATAATAAGATAAACCATTCCAGGAACTTGCGAGTGCAACATTTTAGTACCATCGAGGGATCACAAAATGCTTTTTGAAATTATGGATGAAAAAAGCTCTCCTGCTACTTTCACTTTTCATGATGACGCCTTGCCTACTTGAACCTGAAATAAAAAGGCAATATAACAACGACTCGTGGCGTGCGGGATGAGGAATACATTATTACGATGTAAAATACGAGAGGGAAAAACATTATTATACTACACAGTCGTGGTGCTGCAAACAGAGAGGATTTTTGATTTAAGTTGAAGAAATCTCTCTTTGCCTTGTCTGCATTGCATGCGCGTGTGTATATGTGTGGATGCGAACTGTGAACCTTGTTTGAAAATGAGGTAAACTACCAAGAGAGAATGTGTAGTAAATGGGCTTGAACCTTAAAAAGTATCTCAAGTCAGAAGAATTTTTTGTCCTTCCGCTGCTGCTGTTCCACGTGATGATGATAATAATAATAATCATGATCATCTACTGTAAAAATACTCTTGGAAAAAGTGTTTTTCTTCTCTCTTTAAAGTGTCATCTAAATATGTAAGTAGAGAGAGACACGCATATCTTTAAACAAACTAGTTTGTGTATGGAAACCGTTTTAACCTTGAATTATAATAACGCAGTAATATAACTACTATAACTCTTTATTTTCCCTTTATATATCTTTCCCATCTTCACTTACATTTTTATTTCACATTCTTCTCACATCTTCCCTTCATGACATACCACTTTATAAAACCACAAAATGCACCCCACTCTTAATAGTTTTTTCCCTCTTGTTGCCACTTATTGAAACTCTTCGTTCGCTCTAACTTTTCGCTTTCCCATTTTATCCATTTTTACATTTTTCTGGTAGGAAAAATGTTTCATTTTTATGAATAAAATTGATGCTTCCCTCGCTTGGCACATCTCATGTATTACCCAACTCATCCAAGTATATTTTCATACAAAAAATTATCGATAATGTGAGAAACGCATGATGCCGCACTTGTGTTTCAAAAGACCATCAAGAGAAATATGGAAAAACTCACGCCTCGAGTCATGGCCAATTTTCTTTGCGTGTTACTTCAAACTCACTGTCATAAAATGAAGTAAAGAAAAGCTTGCGAGCTTGAAAACTTTTTCAAACTGGATACTTGGTAAGAAATATGCACATTGTACTTGCACAGTTTTTGTTTTCCAACAGTGCTAGTTATAAGTATACTATTGGAGAAAATCTCAATTACTGATTGCTAGTTTTGTTGCAAAACAAAATGTAATAAATCAACTTTTGTCAAGCAAAAACTTGTTCCATCTACAGATGTACATTATGTTATTTATTGTGCAATGAAAAGCCATGAATTATAACATGCGTACACGAACAAATCAAACATTTCAGGCTGACATGAATTCGTCAAGAATCAAAGAAATAAAAATTCTAATGAACCCTATTTCATTATATTACTTGATATAAAGTACAAACACTGGGTGAGAATGCAAATATCGAGGGAAGTTTTGTTTTGTCGTAAAAATACAAGAACTTGAATACGATTACAATTTTTGTTTGGTATATAATAATAAAACAATGATACAACGTTGCTTGCGTCGTTAGATTCATTATTAGCTGCTGTATTAGAAACAAATAGTCATTGTCATTACTCACACAGCTTAATAGCTGTGAGAAGAATATAAGCTTTTGTTGAAAGCAGTAAATGTGTGCACGAATTACTCATTTATAAAAGGAATTTATTGAATTTTTGCATGTTATTGGAATTCTCTGTTAGAACCACTGAAGAATAAACATCTTTGCAGTTGATTTGAGCATATCATGATGATGCTACTTTTTCCCTAACTCTCATTTTCCTAAGCTCTCTGCTTTTCCCCTCAAATCCAACTGATTACCCCATCTAGATGTGTGATATAGGTATACAATCGTAAAATAAACGAATATTATGACTGTCATACTCATTGTTAGTATTTGAATGTATTGATGTACATTATATATAGAAGTGCTTATAGGTATTGAGAAGGCTAGAGTTCATTCGTCTGGAAGAAATAGTAGTTTTATAAAAAAAAGAGAATAGGGAAAGCGATTGTAAACATGAATCAGGGTGTCGAGTGAAAGCTCCTAAAGGATAATAACAGGCAAGTATAACATATTATTGTAGAATGGAAGAAATAACAGAGGAAAAGGAATAAGAATCAAAACACGCTCTCTCTCTCTCTCTCTCTTTCTTTTCTTCTTCAAGCAAGCTTGAATAGCAAACGCACAACCACTGCTACATATCCACAGCTTTTATAGCTTAGGAAATGTCAACCTGATAGATTGATTTGATTACCCTGTCGCTACAACCTGATTTAAAAGTGAAAGTGAAAAACTCATTTCACGATTTCTTTGGATTGATAAAATGGAGAAAATAGGGGTTGCGCGAGTGAAAGAAGAGAAAGCATATATGTACATGTATGTAATGCAAGACGACATGTTTTATACCCCACAAGATATAAATAGATTGCTGGAGTTGATAGGCTTCATTTAACCATTTTTTTAAAACTTGGAATGCGTAAAATTCCAATAGGTTTTATAGACGGCAGCAATTTAGTTCATTCTACACGCACAAGTGTGATGGCCAAAATAACTTTTAAAGCGCTTTAAAATTGAGTCTCCACAACTTGCTGCCTTGTTCCAACCAAACTACCATTCCTCGTTGGTAGATAAACTAAGTAACCGAGTTTTTTTCTCGCAGCACGAGTTCCTTTAAGCAGCAAAAGCTAAATAATTACATTCTTATTAATCAGAAATGTCGCTTTCTCCGCATGTTTCTATAAATGCCAGACTGACTGACTATGGAAATTCTGTTTTAAGATCCATCAATATAGTTAATTGAATTTGCGTCAAAGTTAGTTTTCTTGTGAGATTGATGCAAAAAGCCTAGCTTAGATTTTTTATTGCCTTTAGTTTACGTTCATTTTAGACCATTTATTTAAATGAATCAAAACAGGCGACATCACAATTTGTGATTCACAAATCCTAAATTACGTAAATGGTGATGACGGTATGAGAAAAAATATGCTTGGAGAAAGTAACGTCGAAAAACTTGAAACAAAAGTTCAAAGTTCAAATAACTCTCGATGTATGTTGGTACAAATGACGTTATGGCCACATGACTGTCAACTGTGGTGAGATGTACACATCATACGTCATCCAACCTTTTCAAGGTGTTTCCTCTCTCTCTCTTACCCTATTTTACTCTCATTTGCACTTTGCACCACGCTGAAAATTTGAAATTTTATACTTAAAACAAACGAGTTTGCTCGGTTTTCACAAATTTTATTAAGCGTTTCATTTTCATCATCTGTTAATCGTGTAAAAAGAGCTCTATATCTAATATAAAGTTTCTTTGTATGGTTTCGCTTAGTGTTTATCAACATTTTTATTAAGCGGATATAATTAGTCCTTGCAGTCAGTATGTGGTGGCCCACTGGGTTTGTCTGGTTAGCGTTGACTACTTTCCCTCCCTGTGTATTTTCAGGTTCTCGAGTTATAGAATGGTAAAAAATAAAGTTTAATTAACTTACTACACACATACTTGCGATAGTTGCAATCTTACGATTACAAAGTTTGAACTCTACAGCTTACACTCTTAATTTTATTAGGTTGAAGCCAGATTCAGTAATTGAGTTTGATTCCAAAGAAGTTCCTCACATTGGATTACTGAACCGGCTGCACTGGTATGAAAAGAATGAGCGAAGTACAAGCAAAAACTATTCGTTGTGGGAGAAAGCAGATGTTTATCTTTTAGAATGGCCAGGTTAAAGAAACCACATTTTATTTTGGAACAATAATTTAAAATTGCTTTTAGTTATTTAACTTGTTTAAATTACTAAACGTTTGCTTATGTTGACAGGAAATATTACTCGGTTTGATCTGGAAAACCCGTTGGTAAAATATTTCATGTTTTACAGCTTATTTTACATTTATCGTCATTGTTTTTCATAGTATATCAATATATGATGTTTCTTGTTTAAATATACATGTACAGTTGATTGATTTTTACAGTTAAAATGGTCACAAGGTCGAGGAAAGTATCTTGAGGACCACTGTGGGTCTGATCACACTGGGATAGAAATGAGGGTTTATGCATAGTAAGTAAAGTTGTCTGGTTTCACGTAACCCCATACAAGCTGTGTACGGTCAGTAATCGTACATTATTCTATTTTCCACTATTGTCAATTCCATGTAAATGTGCCTGTGTAATTTTTTGCAGCAATTATGTGTACCTAACATGGGGGCCTTATCGTCTTACAAGGACATATACATCACCACTTACCGTTCCGAGAGCTTTATTACCTTCAACAACACTTGCCCGATTATCCAAAAAATACAGTTATTCAGATAACAAACTAAATTTGATAGACGTGCAGGACATTGCTTTTGCTTTCGATGCCTTGCTTCTAGCCTATTCAGATGGGATAATTCGAGTATCGGGATTAGAAATGGCATGGGCCGAAATGTCAGCGGTTCCGAAAAGGCAGTTGAAATATTCACTTTCCCACGGTATGAAATAAGCTTATATATGATATGAAGCATATTCAAAACAGCATTAGTGTTGAACTTTGGTTGTACTTATACCTGGTATATTATTTTGGATTGTTGTATATTCAAAATCCTTAGGTATCAAAGGTCGCGTGGACAAAATTGTATCACAGAGCTGCTGTGTAAAATCAGAATTTTGCCAGTTCGGTGACATGGTGGTGGCTTATCGTGAATTTACAATGCCGAATATGTAAGATGAAAATAAATAATAGAACTTGAATTAATTTAGCATATCCTGTCAGTTTATAGCTACCCTGCTCAAATACAGCAAACGATTTTTCCGAGATCAGTTTACCTAGGCCATGTCGAGTGCTTGAATTAAAACCCTATTCTGATCAGCCCTGTATGGGAAGGAGTGGAACATTTAATACTATTCTTACGTACATTTTGAAAGCACATGTTATTTATGTCAGAGTTATAAGTTACACCTATGTAACTTGTAAAGTAGGTAGAGGAAGCAAATATCAAGAGACAAGGGAAGAAAACAGTGCAAATGATAACTGATTCTAAAGCTCTTACCTTATCCAACATAATCTAGCGTTACTTCGGTTAGGAAATGTGCCCGGATGGGTTTTTAGGGTGTTGTTGTTTTTCTCAGCAATGCAATTGCGTCGTAATGGCTTGTTGATGACAATGATAATATTCAATATTAGGCAATATTTTCAACAATTCCTACAGAATATACACATCAAATGATGGCGGAAAATCTTTCCACCAAGTCATGCCACGAATGTCACATTCGGGAAACTTAAAATTGGTGCTCTCATACCCGGAATTTAGACGACTAATTGTATTTCATGGAAATGAAACATGGGTGCGTAGGATGATTTTTCTGATTTTATTGTATTTAAAGTTGAATACCAATGTAATAAGTATGCATCTTGCAATAAACCAATAAATGCATTGGTTTGATAGATTGGCATGAGTCAGATCAACTTATCGCCGGAATTATATCCAAAAAATGATCAACCCCTACATTTACCGATTGACATGTCTATTAAAGGGAAATTTCAAGGAATTCGATTGGGGATGGAGACATCTTTTGTAATATGGGACAATTGTAGTGTCTGGTATTCTTGGGATATGGGTAAAGCTTTCAAAAAAGCATCAACAAGAATTACGAAAATTCTCTTGGAAAATAAGTTGCTCTTTTAAATATTACAGGATTAAATATTACTCGGTCCTTGTTTTACATTCACAAGAAAATTGGAAATGGTCAACACTACATTTCTTCCCAACATTGTTATTTTGGTGAAAATTCGGCTTTAGCGTATGGTAATGAAGCAATAAATTACCTTTATATTGAAATGAAAAAAAATCATCATCAGTTATTTCTACATATTTGCTAATTTGTTTTGATTTAGGAGCCTCTGGAAAATTTGTTTTGTTGGATGATCGAAACCTGCTTTTCCTGGGTATCGATGTTAAAAACAACATGTCTCAATTAGTGGGCCTGAAAGAGGACATGAGTTTATTAGCATCCGGCAAAGAGCTCTCCGTTACGCCGTACATAGATGTCTTGAGTGAACAACCAAGTACATTTTTGAATTTATTGTTGATAATTTGTACATACTAAATTTATTATGCAATAAGTTCAAGTCGGATTTTATTTAAATTTTCTACAGAACTGATGTACCCTCCAAAATTTTTGAAACTCCCCAAAACGTTGAAGTTAGGAAAATCATACAACAAGCGTTTAGGAATGAGAATATTACCCAAAAACGTGTACCCATCGGACTTTATTTTGTCATTTTTTGAAGAAAATGTTCTTGTTCCTAGTGTCAAGAATAAGTTTGCACTGACGCAATGTCAGGTTTGTGATATAAAACAATAATTAGCAATTTTTAATTCATCAAACTGCTTTCATGTGTTATAAATATTTTACTTTGTTAGACTTCCAGTCTTAGAGTTAACAATTCCATTACTCAGAAACAGAAGTTTTATGTCGTTACTCCCTGGACGCTCTTGAACTTTACAGTAGGATTCAGCTCAAAAATAAGAAAAATTCGCCAGCTACAATTCGAACCTCGCCGCGTTTTAGACCACTTGAGCATTAAGGTTATTCCAGAATCAATTGACTCCCGTGATGAAGGAACCCGATATTTGATGTATTATGTAAGCGTGTTTCAAATTCCAAACCTTATTTCATTTTTGTTTGTTTGTTCAATAACTTTGATTGAATGATTGTACAGAGAGTTTTGATCAAACCGACAACATCTGCAGCCATCGGCAAAATGTTCAGGCTTAACCTTTTCACGAAGCAAGGCTTGAGGTGTAACTATCAACCTCGTGTTACCGTCTTTGTGAACGTTATTGAAGACAAACCTGGCCCTGAAACGCCGAACCACAATTTGTCGGAGGATGACATGTAAAAAGGATTTTTTAAATGATTTAATTTCTAATTCTAAATTGTATTGTAAATTTTATTTGCTGACTTATTCGTGTGACTTGCTTCATTTTACAGGGCGCGGTCGGTGTACTTAAAATCAGTTACAGCAGATGACACAAAATATTTAGACAAAGAATTAGGTCGTGGAGAAACGTTCAACGTGAACACTTGTCCTTTTAGCAAATAATATTTATTTCATATGGATATTTCATATACAAATACATTTATAATATTTTTGTACTACAATAGTCAATTTAATTATGTCATATTCTTGAATTCTTGGTACTATATTATATTAACTAACTTTAAATACTGATTTGTACAGAATTTAGTTTGAAGTAATTTGTAAAACAGTTTTTTAAAACATTGAAAGTAAATTTTTAAGCTAAAACATCAAGGTCGCTGCTGGTACAAATTTTTCTTGATTTTGTAGTTGATAAACCTGAATCAGTATCGGTATACCCTAACTCATTCATTAAGGCTTTTAACTCGCTTTTACAATCTTGCGCAACCTCTTCAATTCCTTGATTCCCATCAATCACAAGGACTTTCTGTTTTTTTAAATGGCAAGTAGTACCTGCTCCGTCAGGAACATTTTCATTTCCCCCCAACTTTTTCACAGTAGTATTGTTAGTACATCCAATCTGCCCTCGTACAAGCCAATTTTCATAAGTTTCATGTAAACTTTTCAAATACTCTATAGGGACAGAAGACTCCTCGCTCCTGCCACGGCTCTGCATTCGGTTGTACACGGTCTCGGGGTCAGTTCTAAGGTACACAATGGCGTCCAAGGTCAAATCAAATTGCTGTTCCAGCCATTTATGCCATTCTGATAGCACAGCAAATTCCTCAGGTTTTAATTTCCCTTCTCGTCGTGCCAGCTCAGTGAAACAATATCTGTAAACACAGGAAACCAATTTCCCAAGATTGAACTTAATGTCATGTCATGCGATGTGATATATACTCAGCAAGGCGTTCGATTAATTAATTTAAGGTTAGTATTATACCTATTATTCTGCAACGAACGCTCAAGTATTCGAACAACTCCTTTCTGGTTCACGTCTACCCCTGTCAGATCGGTAGGTTTTTTGATTACTTCCATCAGTCTTGTCAGCTGCACGTAGTGCTGGAACATGAAATTATTTTTTGTCCTGTCGTCATAAAACATGCCCAATAAATTGTGTCCCCGGAGGTTTGTCCATTTTTCTAATGGTTCCGGTACAAGCTCCACTTGAAGGTCGAAACTATTGGGAAACAACTCTTTCAAATTGGAAACTAACGTGCTTTTCCCCGATGAAATGTTCCCATCCACCGAAATCGTAATCATTGAACGTTTGGTAACTTGTTGTGAAGGCATATTTAGCCGCTCAGTATCGTTGTTAAAAGCTCTGGAAATGTGTCTTAACAAACAATGAGACTCTTGATGAGAATGAGTCAATTTTAAAAGAGAACTAAATTTTGTTAAGGCGGAATGAAACCAGACGAATTTCCTACCAAGGATCATACCTTACTGTTATAACACTTTGTGTCAGTGAGACAAGGGACTAATAAAAAGAGCTTTTTTGTTCTTGTATTGTTGTACTTTTTGTTCTCTCTCTCTCATTATTGTTACGTGATGGATTTCCTGTGTGGAGATGTATTTAAATACATCTTTTTTCTGTAACAAGGTAAACATATCATCACTTTCCGCCAACTACAAGAAGCCGGACAAAGCCACCACCACCCAAAATCACATGTTCACAGATTCAAGGGTAATGAGCTGACTTAATGAAATTGAAAGTGTGCGTGCGTACATGCATTTTAGTGCATCTAATCTAAAATCAGGAATGAAAAGGAAAAGTTGTATCTTGGAATTTATCTCTCATCTAGTCACCTTAAATGTTTCTCCAAAAGAAAATCTCTGGACCTCTGATCTGTGCTGTGACGTATAATCGGGAATAAATATGCTGAAAAAATCTACGCATTGGAACATTTGGAACATGCTTGTATCCGTTCTCTGGAGGAACAGCTGTTTCCACATGTCATGTTAGTTTGTTTGCATTTTTTTCGACGCATTTGTTCATATTCACTGTCAATTCATATTATTGTTACAAGCAAGTTTTTTGAAACTGTAAAGTTCTGAATGACGTTTGCCGAAATTTAGCCATGGAACTCATTAGTGAGGGTAAGTTGTAAAAATAATTTCACCATTTATTGGGCTGGGGTTGGTTAGACCATAATATGAGTTTGTTTTCATGGAAGAAGTATTTTATTTGTTATAAGTTGTAGTATTTGTTCAAAAGGTTTATCAGTGAAATGTTGAGAAATAAACTCATTATATGCATTAGTAATGTCATTTTTAGTATTAGTAGTAGGTATGCAATTTCCAGCTCACAAGCATCGATCGGTTTTATGTCAGCAGATGACGGATTTCAAACCGACTCAAATAAAAAACCCAGATAACTAGGTAAATAATAAGTGCAAAGCAAGTATATAGGTGTATAGGTAGCTTGGCAGAAAGGAGATAAGATACAATAAAATATTTTGGTGAAAGAGCTTATGTGTATCAAAAATAGTACGCAATTTGAATTGAAATTTATCAATGGCAAGATTTAAAAATATTGAAGTTATAATACCTAACCAATTCCTTACATATAGTAAAAGCTTGTAAAAGTTTGTGTTAATAAATCCAATGTAATTTATATTTAGAGATGGTAATCTTTAAAAAAAATTTTTTTTAAACCTTGGCTCTTTGCTCTTAATATAGTTTTGTATGCCCATTTCAGTTTCATGGCTATTATTATAATTTTTTGATACTGCAGATGCAGAAGCTTCTAAATATTGTTATTTATTCAGGTTAGTAGGACAAATCTACAACAAACAGAAACATACATGAGAAGTACTACTATCATCACTATCTTGCGCTTTGATGTTCTAACTTTTAAGCCCTTTCGTTTGTTAGATACGTATTTTAAAATGCATTATTGGTCATGCAACAACGTACAGCAATATGAAATACAAGTGTAGAATTATTGGACGTGACGCACGCACGCATGTGTAACTTACACTGCAACTTGACTATCAAACAACCTTAAAGTCTTTGTGGTTTCTTTCAGAAGTGGATGAAGAAAGTGAAAATGTGAATTGACAGAAGAGATAAGGAACTCCTTTTGTGGCATACAAATGATATTATGAAGTCCAAACAATACACTAGTATATTATAACACAACTCGTTTTGGACATATTTATCTGAGGTGAGCCACCTACTCCAATTTTGTATGCGACCGAGAGAAAGGAAATAATTACCATATAATTAAGTGGGCTAACAGTGCAATAGTGTTCATTATATTTGTTCTGTTTTCCAGATAATTCACTTAAGTTCGACTCCTCTCTGGGCTACCTCATTTGTGTTCAAAAATTGCTCCCTATTCAGGAATATAATGGGGGGTCTCCAATTTCTAGTTATCGCGATATTAACTTTAAGTGCGTTTTCCCTGATCATATATGCATATTGTATTAAATGAATGAATTGACAATAATTGTGGTACAAATTGATTTATTGACTTTTTGGCAGGTTTATGCACTGGAAGTCACATGGACGAATCCGAATCGTTTTGCCAGACACCCAAAGTTGAATCAGATCAATGCGATTCCAAGATAATGGAGCTTGAAGAAAGAATCCGAAATCTTGAATCGGTTTCTCCAAAAAAGTATCCTGAAGTGAAGTTTTTAACTTACAAAGATAGGAAGAGAATCCTGGTATGCATGTGATTGAAC
Source organism: Zhuqinia jingwanae (assembly GCA_027744095.1). NCBI lineage: Eukaryota > Metazoa > Arthropoda > Collembola > Entomobryomorpha > Paronellidae > Zhuqinia > Zhuqinia jingwanae. The sequence continues at coordinate 27,488 of JAHZNC010005966.1, read as the reverse complement.
AAATGTGAACACAATAATTAACTACAAATGGAAGCAGTGGAAAGTATATAATTAATTATTCTGTACTATGTACATAGATTACAGGAGGTGCTGGATTCGTTGGTTCTCATCTTGTTGACAGGCTAATGTTAGACGGGCATGAAGTTTCAGTGGCAGACAATTTTTTTACTGGCAGAAAACGAAATGTGGAGCAGTGGATAGGACATGAAAATTTTGAACTTATAAATCATGATATCGTGAACCCATTGTACATTGAAGTTGATGAAGTTTATCACCTTGCTAGTCCTGCTAGTCCTCCCCATTACATGTACAACCCGGTTAAAACAATTAAGACTAATACAATGGGAACTATTAATATGCTAGGTAAGCTGCATACCAAAACCTCCTCTTTATTTGGCTACTTATTTATTATGCCAGGACAGTGTGACATTTCTCAAATTGAAACAGGGCTAGGGAAACGTGTAGGGGCAAAAGTTCTTATCGCCAGTACCTCTGAAGTATATGGAGATCCTGAGGTACATCCTCAACCAGAATCATATTGGGGCCATGTCAATCCAATTGGCCCACGGGCATGTTACGATGAAGGAAAGCGTGTCGCGGAAGCTTTGAGCTATGCGTATGCAAAACAGGAAAGTGTGCATGTAAGAGTTGCTAGAATCTTTAATACATATGGACCACGTATGCATATGAACGATGGGAGGGTAGTATCCAATTTCATACTTCAAGCTCTTCAGAATGAGACCATGACGGTAAGAAAATTTATAAACTGAAGCAAATATATAGTCAATTGTCGGATATACAAATTATAAAATTGTGATTGAATTTAATTATATTCCCTATTGACGTTTCAATGCACTCAGATTTACGGTAGTGGAAAGCAAACCAGATCTTTCCAATATGTTTCCGACCTTGTTGAGGGTCTTATCGCTTTGATGAATTCCAATTTCACAGAACCTGTTAATTTAGGCAATCCAGAGGAACATACAATCGAAGGTATACAACATTAATATTAATTACGCTGTACCGTAACTAACTATCTAACTGAATGTTTAATTAACTTGTAATCCACAGAGTTCGCATATGTAATAAGAGACCTTGTTGGTAACACAAATAGCAGCATCCAAAGTGTGGACCCTGTGGAAGATGATCCCCAGAAACGCCGTCCCGACATATCAAGAGCGCAAAAAGTACTGAAATGGGAACCAGTTGTTCCACTTAAGGACGGCCTTTTGAAAACGATAGAATATTTTCGTAAGGAGCTTCAAAGATCAAGTCATTCTGAACGAAACATATTTCATCCACAGGATCTTATGCCAGAATCATTTACTAAAAAATAAACTACTCTCAGATAATGATTTAGAAATTATGTTGTATCAAGATATTATGTTGTACCTTACCATTATTTTACTTCAGAGCAAACAATGTGTTAGTACTCACAACAAGCTTGCTAGCTTACTTAGTCAATTTGATTTTGCTCAATATCATCATTTGTTGTTGAATATCGATTTTATGCATATGAAACCAGTAAATCATATTTTTATATGTAAAACTATTTTTTTCTTAAAATAATTAGCATTGGCTCTTTTTTAATTTATAGTACAAATGTCTATGTACCACATTCCACAATATTTTTTCATAAGTCCTTGTTTATATATTTTAATATTTTGTTACTTAATTGTCATTATGGCAGATATAAAACAAAACCAAACAAAAAAGATACAAACCTATATTTTTGAATATTGCAAAATTGTGCATAAAATGTTATATAATGAATGTACCTAGGTGTTAATCCACTAGCTGTAACATGAGGCATAACAAGTTTAAAGTTTATCAATTTATCATGCATATTGGAGGCCCCCTTTTTAAAGGTACACCTCGACCTCACTTGGTTCCCTTCGCATGACGTCTTTTGCTTATTTATGAGAATTTACCGTATATCACATTGCCCCCATCCATACAAATAACGCATCCAGTTTTCAGCAACCAATACTCTTTCAATATACCAAAACTTGTTACCAAAAAAGACAACTGACAACAAAGTTGCAGTTCGAGAATAAGAATTAGTGTTAAAAAATCAAAAATCCAGTGCTTTGAGTTCTGGAATATTATTATTAATATACTTGCTTCAAGCAAGTTGCTTGCATGATTCTCCATGCATAGTATACTGTGTGTTGTTGTTGTCACTTTTATTAGGTGGTGTTGTACTTTCGGATTTTAGTGCATGTGTGCATTTCCCATCATTGAGATGATGCATTTTGATTATTCCAAGCGGGCTCATAGACCTGCTGCTGTTTTTATATTTCTGTCCGATTCTTTTCAATGGAATAATTAAGTTGCAAACGTACATGTAGTAATAATTTCAAAACTTTTTGTTTTGATCCATCTTGGTTTGTGAGAACCTTCAGTTGTCAGTTTATATACATCACTTCGCAAGTTCACACACTAGAATGTAACAGAAATCTGGACTTCGTTAATCGTTATAATGTGTCATCATAATTGTTTTCACCTGGTTTATTGTAGTGAAATTTATCAACTGATCACTGCACTACTGTAGAAAGCGTTTTTTTTACTAAGTTGCACAACATTATTAGTTGCCGATAAAATGGATGACGAGGACCAGTTTAGAAGTGCTACCGGAGGCATGGGTAGTACCAACGCTCCGGTTTTTGTTAACACTAGAGACCTAGTTCATTTCTCACTGGGAATTCAGGGACAGGATAATCATCATGAGGAAGATATGGAGGTTGGCTATGACGTGGATGGTAACGCCGGTCAAGCACCACAAGCCGCTGATTTCGAGACAAATTTTACCCAAGGGCTAAGCAGCTATTATAACGTTTCCGAAGAGGATGAACAAGTTAGAAACATCACCAATGAGTATCTGGAAGGTATAATATGGCACTATAGATTAACTTTATCTTCTTTGCTGATTTTTTTTGTTATGATGATAGTTTTAAATTTCGTTAATTTTACAATTTTAGGCCGATTGTCGTTGCTGGAGTTTGCAGCAGCAATGGAACATTTTGCAAAATTGGGGGCTGTTGCAACAGACGCAGATGATGATGATGACGTACAACCTTCTGTTCAAAGACCAGTTCCCTCTTTGGTACTTCTAACTCCTGAAACTGCTGAATATGGGTCTCAACCCCAACCAGGATCTTCCAGACAAATGCTGTCTGATGAAGAAAATATCAAGTTGAAAGGAGAGTTTTTCAGAAGTGGGGACGAACCGGCCACATTTTCCATAAGAAAAAGAAGAAAGATGCCCCCAACGATTAAAAACTTGATGGGAGAAGCCCACGTTCGTTTCGCCAAAGGAGACCTTGATGGTGCAGAAATAGTTTGCATGGAAGTCATCAAAGAACGTAATTCTCTCTCCAAATCATTATGTGTCATTCATTCAGTGTAGGGGTTATGTTATAAGTTATGATAAGAATTGTTTTAAATTATAGAGCCAACATACAAGGATCCTTTTCATACGCTTGCAATGATTTACGAGAGCCAAGGGAATAGGAGCAAATCTTTGCAGTTTTATTTGATCTGTGCATTGTTGGATCCCAAACGATTTGATGATTGGCCGCGCTTAGCAGAAATGTCAATAGAAGAAAACAATACCCAACAGGCATTAATGTGTTTGAACAAAGGTACAATATAACTATGGCTGAGCTTGAGTAATAACAAAGTTAATTCTAACTTGATTACCCTATTTTATTTTATTTGACACGAATAATGATTTGAAAAAATAGCCCTGAATTCCGAACCCAGCAATGTAAAGTTGCATATGAAACGGTGTCAACTGTTAAAGGACACTGGGGATAACAGATCAGCCTTACGTGGGTATCAAAAAGTGCATCAAAGTAAGTTGTTTCAACTACTGAAATTATGCATAGAAAGAACGCCAGGTTATAAAGTAATTTCATGTTTTGCTGTTATTGTATGAATTAATTTCGAAATAGTGACGGCTGATGGAAAAATCAAAATAAGTGTAGCAAAAGACATGGCGCATCTTTATTTCCAAATGAATGAAATAGATAATGCGTATGATGTTTTAAAGGAAACTTTCGACCAGCATCCTATTGAAGTGACGTTTTATGGTGAGAAAGAGCACAAAGTTTCTTAGTATTCATTTATTACATTTCATTTATGTGTATTATGTATTTTGTTTTTATTTAAAAATTAAAATGAAATGTTGCAGAACTTAATTTGTTGAGTGAAGTATGCATCACCGTTAAGAAGTATGTGGAAGCGTTATCCATGTTTATCCGACACGAAAATTTGAAATTCACTCCGCCCCTTAATGTTAACGATTTTGAGAGCAGGGAGTCTGTAACAAGAGCTTTAGGACAGTCTAGTCGTAGTTGCGAAATTCAGCTTGGACTACACTCAGACTTAACCCAAAAGATAGTTATAGTTTTGATTCATTTAGAAGCCTTCAGGTTTTCAGACGTAAGTTGATTTTTTTGTTTATGTTGAATGTTAATTGGAGCAAGATACATTGCAAGATAATTATGCATTTTTCAAAATTTCTTTGCAGCAAATTGTAAATAGACTTCTTCAGGTGGAGGACATCAACGATTTTGGACTTCAGTTTTTCGAGATAGCAGAAGCGTATATTGCTAAGAAAGAAAACCGTGCAGCATTAAGATTGTTGAATCCATTAATTAATTCAGAAAATTATAGTGAGGTAAGCAAATCGGATAAAAAATTAGAACTTTATTGAAAAATGTCATGACTTAACTTATCGCATGCATTTTATAATAATGAAAACTGTTTTAAATACAGGCTGAAGTCTGGCTACGCTATGCTGAGTGCTTGTACATGATTAACAAATTGGAAGATGCTGCTGCAGCATATGAAAAAGTCATCAACTTGGCGCCGAACCATAAAATTGCTAAGCTTAATTTGTCAATCATTTTACAAAGACTTGGAAAATATGATGGCGCTCTGGAGAGTTTGGACCAAAGTAAATGCGTAAATTTGAATACTCCTTCATAAAAAATGTACTTTGTGATTATCATCCCACTAAACTTAGCTTTTTACCGTTAAAAATTATTAGATGACATGGAAGATTTGATTGACCACGACTTGCTTCTAGAACGATGCAAAATCTTTCTCAGTAGGGGTCGCTTAGCTGAGCTGTATGATACCGCTCTTCAGCTTTTTAGCCGCCATTGTCCACAGATAAGAGATATGGACGAAGCGGAAGGTATGACATTTTAAGTGGACACTTTTACAATTTAATGTGTTGTTTTATTGGCTCGGACTTGTAATCAGTTCCCCGATACAAACTTGTTGTCGTATTTGTAGTTCTAATTACGACAAGCCATGCGCAGCAGCAGTTTGAGGGACTCAAAAATTTAAGGATGCGGAAGGAGGAGCCAGTATTGGATTCATCAGTGGAGTTTGAGGAGAAACCTTTTGAAAATCCATACAAAGAATGGAGAGTGTATATTATGCTATGTAGAATCTTTCTTTATATGGGGCGTTTGGATTTATTTGCTAGATTAACTTTCACTGCCTGGGCATCAAAGTTATTTGCAATAGAGCCCCAAATGAAGCAAGATTTGGATTTTCACTGTGCATTAGCCACCACAATAAACAGCGAACAAGATCTCACACCCATGCACTATCGTTCTCTATTTCATTCTTATCGTTTAAATACTGTACAGATAAATATGCTGGGTCTGGCGTTTCGCAAAGGTGTCAGGTTTAAATATGGTAGGCAGATAATTCGTCTTTTAAAGAAACATCCTACTGATATTCGTTTAATGTTGTTAAGTGCTCATAATAGTTTTATCACCGGAACGTATAAATATGCGCTAATAGAGTATTTGCAAATTATTACTGAGATTCCTACAAATGCCTTGTGTCATCTCATGGTTGCAATCACTATTATGCATATGGTGTCCCAAAGGACCACATCCAATAGACTTCGCTTAGTTTTGTATATGCTAGGATTTTTAAGAAAATACGTAGAATTGAGAGGGCGATGTCAAGAATCGTATTATAATTTAGCTAGAGCTTATCATTTTATGGGGTTTTATACTCATGCCTTGCGCTATTATAAGAAGGTTTTAACAACTAAGGCGATTGCGGATGATAAATGCTATGGGGGCATTCCAAGTAAAGAAGATGGCACAATGTTCTTTGTATATGGTAATCAACTAGACTTAAAACAGGAAGCAGCCTTCAACATTGCACACATTTATAAACATTTGGGACTCCATTCGCACGCAAGAATGTATTTATTTAAGTATATTACTATTTAGTTTTAATCAATGTTTATTGTTTTAAATCGTTTATTTCAATGTTTTTATGTTACAATGTATAACGGAAGGAATCAGACCCTATATATTTTTAAAAGAATAAAATCGAAGGAAATATCTTGAAAAGTATTCATAATAATTATAGAATGTGAGGATGGCTCCGTAAAAATTATCATTGTGGTTAACTCAACTGGTTTAATAATATTATTAAAGAAAAATACATGTTTCAACGATTTTCTTAATGGCTTGCACGTATCGATAATTGATCACATCACATTATTACAGCAACTCAGTTTACGTGGTAAAGCTTTCGCATTAAGTACTCCTTTGGTGCAATTAATAATTATAATTTGCATACAAGTTGGTTAATGGTAGTAAGCTAGTTAAGCCTGGTTGTACCTTCTGATGATGTCAAGGTCAAAATGAGGAGGAGCACAATAGGTACAGATACATACGACTGAGGTTATAGTTTCTCCTTATTCGTATTTTTACAATATTATGCTTTCTCGATTAGTTTAGTGTATGAATTCTAGTTAAGCATATAGTTGAATCAGAAGAAGACCTTATATTTATATCAACACCGGGTCTGGCCGTCTGGCATTTTGGCAGATGCATATACTTCATTGTTACTAAACTAGAGTGCTTTGAAGTTGGTGCCCGCAGGAGGATCCATTTCAAGGAGAAATCTCCATGTCCAAAGTGCTATACGTAGAGCTATCCATTTTCCCCAGTATTGTTGGCTCATCCTTGGAGAAAGTACTCGAGCGACCAATCTCCGCTAGAGTCCTCATTTTTGTCTCCCCGCTGTCAGTTTCTATAGTGGACCGTGACATAACATTCTCTTTGGAATACATATTTTGCATCTCAGTCATGTTTTTATTTGGTGCTGTAACGGTAACTGTTGATACACCAACCGTCCCGCCGCTTAGCGGCCTCTTTGTGGCCCCAGTTGTTCCACTTGTATTCTTATTCACTGCATTTGTGCTTCCACCCGCTGCATTGCTGTAAGTGTTCCTGCGAGGAGGGTTGTTAATCATTTTGGGCTTGGTGGGACCAGGGCGCTCAACGTTTGAAAATGAGCTTCGAGCGGAAAACCCACCCGCCGCTGAATTACCTTTTGTATTATCCTTCGTTGAAAGGTACCGGGATTGGGGCGGCGCGTGACCACTTGTGGTACTATGTTTTGATGAGGATGCCACACTTTGTTGAGAGTGCAGTGACGTAGCTGAGGATGATGGCGTACGCTTTGAAACAGCCGTCGATGAGCCTTTTAGGTTTGGTTTGGAAACTGCTGCTGCCTTGGCAGAATTTGTTAAGAAAACTTTTGACGGAGGTGCAGGTTTTGGTGGTGGTTGGATTATTTGAGGCTTAGTATTATTCCGTCGTGAAACCGTACTCCGGCCGTAAGAAGCAGCTCCTGGGGTACCATGCTGTATTATTGGAGAGTCTGTTTTGGATGGGGTCAGTGGCTTTAATGGCGTGCCTCTTGCAGACGAGGTGGCCACAGCAGAAGAAGGCAGACGCGGAGAGCTGCTAAATGACTTCTCTCTGTCAACTGATGTAAATTTTCGTGGTACTGAACCTGGTGTATTTCTGTGGCTAGTGGATGTTGGGGGTGTGAATGATTTCTGTGACGTTACTCTACTCAATGATTTGTTTTCTCTGCCTTCGTTAACTCCACTGGAATTAGTTGACGAGCTTCTAGTCTTGGGTGTCGGAGTAATTGCATGGCTACTCGGAGCTGCAGATACTTGCTTTGAAACATTTGGCTTAGTAGCCTGCATGGGCCGAACTGAGGCCACTTTGGCTGGATTTGCTGTTATTGGAGAAAGTATAGGTTCCTTGTTTGGCTCTTTAGAAACGGTCGTTGTAACAGGAACAGACATTTGTTTGGAAGCTGATTTAGAGCTTGTGCCCCCAGAAGAATTGTAATGACCCCGCCTGTCCTTGCTCGTAGGTTTTACGTTTTGCACGGGAACAGTTGTTGTTCCATGGCCATGATGACCGTGGCCGTAACCAGATGCTCCGCCTTGATTTTTAACTACCTTGTTTCCATACTTGTCATATCCCATAAAGCTTGAAGTGCATATCTTTTTACGAACGTCCTGGCCCAGTTGCTCCCAACATTTTGAGAGTACAGCTTTAGAAGCGTTCGCCAGAAGGTAGCGTTCAATTTCTCCACGAAGCATCTTGAGAAAGTCCACAAAAAGCTACGAAAATTTTTCAAAGAATAATACTTTTTTGTATAAAAATGATCTTTATATTAACTTTTTGAGAAAAAAATTGCTTGAGGGGATGACGCAATGATACATAAATGCCCGTTGTGGATATTGAAGCTCTTAATATATCTTGTTAAATAGTTTGCATGGAATATATTTGTTATTGTTGCTACCGTGGACCACTCAACTTCATCTATTGTCTCTGTCCCGAGCTCTATTAGCCGGCTAAGCGCAGTATGACTGACGCAGGCTTCGTCTGGTTTTAGTAAATTTAAAGATTCCATGAATGTCCCTTCAATTCTCGAAATGTTCCAAGTTTGACCTTTTCCAAATAGGAGAAACCTAATTCATAAAGGGACAAAATACACATGGGAGTGAACAAAATGTAACATGCAAGTGTCATTTCATATTCAAGATGATAACCATCATCAATCATCAGCAAAAGGTGTGCATTCACGTACTTCTCTGCCTGCAGTACTTCGCAAAAATGTTCTCCAATATATTGCACACATGCCTCGGATAATTGTCCAACAATGCTAAAGATCGGTTCGGTCCACCTAAAATGCGAACAAAATTATGCAATCTGAAATTTCTTCTTTTTTTCTTCTTTTTTTTCATATTTTGTATAGATTGATTTTCCACCTGACGGTTGGCATTGTTGTCAGCAGTTGGTCACAACCCAACGTATGATCCAAAATGTTGTCAACAGCCTGTAAATTGAAAAAAATAAAATAAAGTTTGTGATTATACTCCATACCTAATTGTTGTACTGCACTGCCGATCTATTTATGGAATACCAGTGAGATCGGTCTACGCATGTTTGTAGTTTGTCCAAAAAAAATGTGCTACATATTTCATTTTTGCGCATAATTTCCTGTATGCTTAAGTGAAAGTGTTTGTAAAGAAAGTTTCACTTTCTCTCGCGTTGCTGTGTCATAAATTGAATAAAATATGCATAAAAGAAACTACACGAATTTCAAGCTTACCAAGTGGTTTACGCTGTATCTGAGACATTTCTCTATCAGTTCATCACCCAGATTGGCAAATGCTTTGGTTGGCCATATTCTCACAAAATGCTTGCATATCCATTTAGTCATCTTTCTATTAAGTTCGTCCATACCATACGCCAAGGCAATTGGAAAACATTCAATCACTCCAGCTATACATCCAGTGCAAGGCTGTATTTTTTCAATATTGTTAATTCATTTACAAAATTTGTCATATATACATAAAACGCTGTAATGGCATAAAGTAGGGTATAAGGTTTTTTTTTAAAGAAAGGCATAAAAAACTCTAACCCGATGAAAGTTGTGACAAAACTTATGGCGTATCGTCTGGCTAATGTTTTCACGCAACCCCTCTAAACCAAGAAGATCAGTTAGTGTGGCTAGCTCCAACAAGTCGATGGTATCAGGAATTTCATTGGTACCACTATAAACATGGTACATGGTGAACTGGACAACTGTATAAGAAAATCTAGGAACATAATGCAAGCGACAAATCTAAGTCCATAATACTTACAATATACATACCTATTATACCAAATAATTTACATAGCATTACAGAATCTTTATTCTGTACTTATTATATACATGTATGGTGATGTTTTATAACGCAGAATGGTGATATTAACAATGTAGTAAAGTAACCTACCATAATAATAATAATGAATGATACAAAAAGCAAACTACACAAGTAGGAAGGAAACGTGTAACAGGACGAATAAGTGGAGAAAGGGGAGGAAAGGTTCGTTAGAATCAAGCAATTGACCAAACAGGTTAGCAAGTTTTATGTGTTATGGGTATGTATAATATGAATATGCAAGGGAAATAAAATGTGAAACCAAAAGGAAAAAAAACTATAACAGCAAAACAAAACACTCAATGTATGTGGTTGATTTTTTTACCCATCCAAGTTGATAGTATTTCCAGCATTCTCCACCCAGTTCCCACTAAGAATAGCTGCAAAGTACTGCGATCGCGAAGCCAAAATACATTTGTGAGCCTTTATGCACTTCCCATTAACCATGATATTGACATCGGTATTGATTCCCTCTTGAAACATTCGTAGAAGGTCCTTTCCTAGCTTGAAGCAAGGTCCACCTTGGCATACTTCCAGATCTGTGCCAACATATAATGCATATAATTATAAATCCATGAATCTAATTGCCCGAAATGCAATCGTTTGTACTAATCTAGCCAATATATGTAGTATGTAGTACATGTTTTGTCTTGTGTTCATCTTTATGCTATTTGTAACAAGGTCGTGCTTGTATCTTTAAAAAAAAGGTAGACAGTTTTCACATTCACATCGTCGCGAGAAAATTTTATTCATGGCAATAATTGCAATTGGGTGAAAATAATTTTGTTAGTTTTCTCAATTTTCGTTAGAATAAGGTTTGGTTCGGATGTTCCAAAACAATGCGGTTTTTATTTGTTTTTATGCGTCTTTGCTGCCCATGCATGATGAATATGATGATATTAAGCTTAAAAAATTCTCAAAATTTTAAAGATCTTCATTTACCTGCAGGAGAAGAATTTTCCATTGATGACAATAAACTGCTGGTAAATGATGCATCTAGCACGTTGGCTACATGCAAGCTTGATCTGTTACTAGAAGTGCTGTCAACTAGTTGACTTTTCATCATAACGTCAACCTCATTTCTAGCTCCCATTGCCATCATGAAAGTCGTTGAATGGGGCTCGAGAGAGTCGAGAAACTGTTCTTTGCTAAGCGGATGATGTTTGTCTCTATCCTTGTGAAGTTCAATACGAGCAGCTTTCCTACTCGCCTCTGCTGCTGCACGGTGTTGAAATATAGGACTGGGAAATCTTCGGCTCATCGGATATTTCAAGCCACAGCCCGACGTTTCCATTACATTGACTACTGGCTTGTTAATGATACCACTAGCACGCTTCCCACTTCCCATTGTCATGCTGGCACTCATAAGGGACTCGGAGTCGGATGACTTTGTTTGACTTTGAGAAATATCTCCTTCCTTTTCTGATCCAATATCCACAAACATCGTGAAAATTTTCTTTTCGGGGGTAGACAACGCTTCTGATGTATCCTTAGGAGTAGCCACTTCCGTTTTATCCTCCAAATTGACAAAAAATGCCAAGGAATTTGAATTACTTCCTAGACTAGACTTTCTCTCCCTCATCGACTGTTCCATCAGATCAGATTCAAGTGATAGAGAATTAAAATCTATAACCCAGGCTTCTGGTGGCTTTTCAGCAGAGATGCCCCCCATTTGAGATTCCGTCATCATAGGATCAAATCCATACGAAGACAAAGGCTGCTCGAATGCTTTTAATGGCTTGTCCACATCTTGCGTAGCAATACTTAATGGATTGGCTACGTGTCCAGTTGTCACCACTTGTCTCAACTCTTCCAGAGAATCTGCTACCAGTGATTCAGTGTCAGAATTGTCCTTGGTTGTCTTACCGCTGAGCTGGTGGGACTCTTTCTCCTCACTACTGAATGTCGTCTGTACAATATCAGGGAAACTTTTAGAAACAGGTACTCGAGGGCGAACAACGACAGCTTCTCTAGGAGGGCTTTTAGATTGTGGACACTTTCCTGCTAATGGAATTGATGACGCAGTCAAAACTGCCTTATCTGGAATAGATTTGATGCTAACTTTCTCGGTAGTGGCGACCTCATCTTCCTCCACACAACGTTCTGGAACAAAAGGACACAAACTAGGATATGGATCCACGTAATTTAAACTGTTGAAATGCGAACTGCACGGAGATGAAGCAGGAGAAGGTGGCAGTTCAAAATTATCTTCAGACAAGGCTGCAGCATTTATAAAATATTTAGGCTCCTCCGGAGATTTTTCTGGTGGAGCTATCTCTGTACCTTCTTGTAATATTTTTCCCTTGACGTGTTTCTCATCTATTGGAATATGACTATGATGAGGCTTGATGTCTTTGCCATCAATCGAACTCTGTGCTCCTGAGTTAACACTTTCACTTTCATGCCGTCCCTCATTAATAACAGATTGTTCCTTTTCAGACAAGTCACCTCCTTTTACAGGATTGCCGTTATCATCCACTGAATCACTTTCCCCCGCTGTGCTTTCTCTTCCACTGCTTTCCATTTCTCGTTGACGCTTGACAATTTCCAGCTGTGCCAACAAGTCACATGGTTTGTCACTGCTGAAAGGCGTTTGTGGTGATTCCGTAACATCCGGCAGCCCTTTCACTGAATTACTCCTACCTTTTGAATTTGTTAAATTTTCCAATGTCAAAGAACTTTTCTCAGGTGGCGGAGGGCGCCTGCTCATTGGAACAGGAATAAATGATGCCACACCACTTGATTTTACAAACCCAACAGCTCCGTTTGTTCCCTCCCCGCCGTGTCTTGCAGCATAATGATCTTCTACGGATGTTTTGTTTATAAGATTAAGAGAAGGTGTGGACTTCCAAGGTTTTCGTGCTTTTGAATCACGAGACATGTCTCCTCCTTCATTTTCCTCTGATAACTGTTCTCCGTTGTTTTCTGATTTATCGTCTGTCTTAAAAATGCTTTGACCGGAGTCTGTTTTCGTCGAAGGAAAACTAAAGGAGAGAGCCATGGTGCATCCACTTTTCTACTTTTTCACTAAACTGTGAAATCACTTCAAGAGAAAGCTATATCTACAAAAAAACCCGAAGAATTCCAGTTTAAAATGGGAAAATTCCTTAAACAAGAAGAGGTCAGATCAAGGGCAATACGTCGTACGTAATCAAACCAGGATGGAATTTTATGTGTCCAAATCGCTGCTGTAGTGCAGCTTTCATGGAAAAAGACTCACTATCTCCGAAGAAATTTGATGCAAAGATTTCTTTTCATTATGCGGGTATTCTTGAGGGAATACAAAACGTGTGCTAATTAAAATGGGAAAAGTTTTAGATGATTCTGAGACAACAATCATAATAAAAAAAAGTCTCTAAACAGAGTCGACGACCAGTGGAACAGACTTTCATGATGGGACGTCTTTTTTTGTAAGTATAGATTTATGGACGGATATAGTCAGTCTAGAAAGAATGGTTAGAGTATAACATTACGACAACGATGCAATAATAACAAGATGAGGAAGCTACCTCTAATGCGGTAGTGTAAATGGCAAGCCATAAGTGAGAGTATGACTTTCTCCTCTCCTTATACTCAGGCAGTTTTATCGATCCTACAATACGGTAAACAGGTATATGTACATGATAAAAAAAACGTTGTATCCAACTACTACTACTACTGCCTGGTTATTCTCGAAGAAACAAGAGGAGAAAGAATGCGACGGGAAAGCAGAAAGGGAGAAAAAGAAGCGTGAGTGTTGCTTGACTCATATACTCATGCATACTAAAATGCTGTCCAGCCAGCCACTTTACTCCGCACCGCATTTTTCTGCTGCAACCCTCATACCATCCAGCTTCATATTTGATGATGGTGTGTGGTGTGAGTGTAAAGTGAAATCAGAAGCTTGAGCTTTCAGTTGGTTGGGTTTAGGATGGGTGACGTGTATCACTGGTCCGATTCGGGGACAAATGCTCCCGGAAAATTTCGTTTGTTTCTTTCTTGTGATGTGCTTGTAAATACGCGTATGATGGGTTATGTTATGTCATGTGTCCTTTTTACGTAAATGATTATTACCGCATACGAAGATGTTGTTCATTTCATTTTCTAACAGTGGTCGTGTTATTTCTTAGATTAAAGGAAGGATGTTATGCATGTTATGTGTGTGAAATGGAATGTCACGAAAGTCAAGTTATTTTACACTTAACAGTGTAAAGCTTACACTGCGCAGGGTAATAAATTGATGTCGGCAAATGTGTGAGATGTGAATGTCCTTGAGTTGCTTAGTCAAGTAGAAAAACTCCCACAAGAACAAAATATACTTAACAGCGTACTTTATTGAAATTTCAGTCATTGCATTCTGACACTTTTCAGCGGTTCCTTCGCTCTCTCACCAAGAAAACCATTGTATATAAATTGTGTCATACTTTATTAATGTACTGTAATTTATGTACCATATAACACACTTACGCATACTTCTTCCTCCTCTTAAAAATGAGTTAACATTTTTTATTTATCCTATCCATTCTTCCTTCATAATATATATTTAAGCTACGTAACTTAACACCAGTAGTCCAAATTATGACGTTTCGTGCTCATAATAATAATTAATCGAATTATATTTTATCATGTCTTAATCAGAAAAACTATATATCTACAATTTACGGAGTAGTGCCAGCCAACAACATGACTTTTGCTTTGCTAATATACAAATTTGCAAATGAACTCGGCATACGTACTAGTAATAGCAATGTACTGATACATATTATTTATTGGCAACTAAAAAAGCAAAATGCACGCTAAACGAAATATAGTCAAGACTGCATAATCATCATTGTTTCTCAAGTACTAAAACTGGACCTGAACTTTGTTATGAATAATAATAATAATGCTATTAAATACAATTATCACTAGTATGCAGCATGTTAGCGAAAACGGATTTAGCGACTTATAGTAAGATAAAACACATTATAGTTCAAAATGAAATGCATTACAGCGAATATCTCTCTCTTTGTTCTTATCATGACATATTATGTGACATGGTTCCACAGTGTTCCAATAAGTTTTCCTTTCTTTTTCTGAAATAATCTTCGCCTAAGCCTAACATATAGAGTTTGAAATGTCTGTCGATAACAATTATTAATGTGTCTGTTGTCATTAGAATATTTTATCAAGACTACAACGTAACATGCATGTAAAAGGCTGCTTGACGGACACCCCGAATTGAGTTCTTTGTTCAGTAAGTGCTGACTCATTACTGGTATGTTATATTAATATATGTAGGTATAGTATGTATTATTCTATATATTTCTATAAGCCACAAACTATATGTAGACATGTCATTACTTAAATTAGTTTTAGAAAAATGGCCCTTAAACATAGCGCTTTGAGTTGCATTGCGAAAGAATTTACGTATCGTATAATAGTACAGTACACACATGCACTTTACCAATTTGAGTGTTTGTTTACAATCAACACATTAATTAATTGCTACATATTACATACGAACTGCGACCGCAAGTAATAAAACATGAAGAAATTATAATGTTATCAACACACAATAATTCGAATTCTGAAAAATGCTGGTGGCTGTCTTCTTGGCGATTTTTTTTAAATTCTTTAAAATTATAAACACATATCCTTAACTGGTTTATACATATACATATTTGGTATTTTTACAGTTAATTTACACCTATCTGAATTTGAAACGTATACGCTTAAGTTATCAACAGCGTAAAAAAGCTATTTTACTTTATACACACAATTTACACAATATATTTCAACAAAACATATAGTTGTTTTGAAAAAGAGTGCTACAAATGTGATTTAAATAGTTTGGTCGTAATGAACCATGTAGCACGATATAAGTAATAAATTACAAATTACATATACATACACTATTATATATTCCGATGTTGAACTGTCTGTGACTTTATAGCACTGAATCTTGAACTCGAAAAAAAAAGAAGTTTGCATGAACGAAAACGTGTAACACGTTGTTACTATAATATGGTAGAAATTAGTTAATGTTCCACAGATACATAAAAGTGGAATTCTGTATTCAAAGTCGTCTGCTATTGGTGACAGTAATCAATCAGCAATTACTTTTAACCAATTTTGTCGCTTTCTCGAACCACGAGGTCTTCTCTAAATTTGCTAGGCTCTGTAGTTTCCGTTGGGACACTATTAGTTTTTGGGCCGCCTAAAAAAATAAATATATATATGACACCATGTAGATTGTACAATTCTAATCCATTTCATTACTATTAGATTATAAATACGATTTACATACTCTGTTTCGAATTTTCTGCAAGTTGCTCAGAACCTTCAGATATTGTCATTTTTGAAAACTTGTTTCCCACTGTAGCGAAATTTTCATTGTGTTGTTTATGAAATGTGTATCCATCATCGTTGGTGCATTCTTCGATTAGCTTATGAAGTTTTCCTTCGTCATCAGTCTCTCCTTCCTTCTCTGCCACACTCTCTCCAGCATCTCCAGTTTTCGTGCTAAGTTCATTGTCATCCCAAGCTACCCCACCGACAGAAACGTCTTTGTAGATGTCTTTATAAAGTTCGATAGATTCAAGAGATGTTTTAGTAGAATAGAATTCGGGAATTCTCGCATTATCACCTTTTGTTTCTTCTGTAGCAGGAAGTGGTGCTGAGTCGTCTTCAATTTGACCTGGTGCAACATATCCGGCTGAGAAACGCCGTCGTCTTCTGGCCTTACCTGCAGATATTGTATAGGTCGAAAGATTCATCCTCGGGGCGAATTCCGCAGATATTTTACTGCCCTCTTCTCCCTCACTAGATATTTGATCTTCTTCATTCTCAACCTAATTATGTACAATAAATATTCTTCTTAATGAAAACTTCATTACCATTTATTGCATGATTTCGGATTTTTATTTCAAAGTAACCTGTTCAGGATCTATTCGTAATTCCAGCGCCCGCTCCAAAGTGTGTTTTGCTGATAACGATCTCTCCAAGAAAAAGGATCCATTTGAAGATTCGTTGGATGGTGGTGACCAACTGGTTGTAGAGTAGCCATAAGCAGAACTACATGCAGGTGCCCTCCTTTCAAGTTCATGCTGCAACCACTCAACAGCGGCATACCACTTTGCCATCAGATCTGGCACGTTTAGTAGCACGTTGTGACCAATACTATTTGGTTCCATTAAATTCGTTACGCATTTAATGAAAAGGTACGCTCGTTTCGGATGACTAGTTTTATTACGATGGATAATATCAATTAGACCATCTTTTTCATCAGGCAGCCCTATATAAAAAAAACATCAACTCAGTTACTGATGACGAGTTTACTGCAAACAGCTGTGCACCACTTGTAAATAATATAATGGTTATCGAATGCGGAATATAACTCACCTTTAAGTGCACTGGCTATTCGATCACTTTGCCACGAATCATCGATGCGTAATATACTTACGAGTAAATCTAAAAACGCTTTCAAATCAGTTGTGTATGAATATCCAATACGACTGAGCACTTCCATAACGGCTATTTCAGAGAAGGATAGGTTTTCCCAACACAAAAATTGCAACAGTATTATCGTATCTTCAGAAGTGTAAGCTTCATCGATTATCTTCTTAATGTAAGGACTGCAACTCAGATCCCTGTAGGAAATTATAATTTTGTATATTTGTAATTTATTTTGCAAGTTATACATAGCTTCATAATAAAATAATTTCAATATACCCATATCTATAAAACAATTCCTCCAGATTCTGTGGCAGACTCATAATAGGCTTCGCACTTTGCGTTTCTACCCTAAAGGGATTTGGCCGTGGAACGTCAGCCTACAAGTTACACATGAAATTTCATATTCAGCCCATCTGCACAATTCAAAATTTACACGTGATGACGGTGTGCGTTTTCGCAAATTGACATACCGATAAGGCAGGTTTACAAAGGTGGGACACATCACAGGAGCGCACAAGCAGCGATACAGTTTGATGTAGCTTACTGAGGTCGGCGCATTGATATTTAATAGGTGGAGCAGGACCATCCTCGAGTGCCAACAGCATGAATGTTTCCGGTACTTCAAGCTGTAAATCATATAAAATTCAGTTATATGTTGTGTATGCTATTTTTAGAGAAACATTTAAAAATGGTAGCAAAACAAAACATGTTACCTTCAAAAGGTTGGCTTTCTCTTTGTCTCCCAGTCCAGCGTATGCAACAAAGAAGCCAAAATACTGGACTAAATGGCGGCCATATTCTGACAGCTCTCTTCGTAATAGATGTAAAATTGATTCTAATATGTATTCCCACAACTGTGCCTCCTTTTCAAATCGACGAGCTGAAATTTAAAATGACATTACAGTCACAGTTACTACTCAAAAGGAATCATGAGACGGACACCTTTGATCATAAGGACTTACACAGTGAAGCCATTGGAACAGACGGTACATAAGATCCATCGTTCTTGGAACAATGACATAGGTAAATCAAGAGTTTAGAAAATGTTTGTCGAACTTCTGAGCTTGGACATTCCAAAAGATACTCGCCAAATCTGCAATGATAAAAAAAAGAGATACAAAAATGAAAGAGCCGGTACAAGCTTGGGCAACAAGCTAAGTTAAGATAGGTATAGTCGAATTTCACTGTTCTTACCGGCATGAATCAACAAATAAGGCATGTGTTGCAAACCAGAATCTAACATTTTTGGAAACTTTGATGTATGGTATGATGTATTCATACCACTCATTTGCGATTCCACGTAAATTCTTTTTTGTTCTGAACCCAATCGAAAAGAGAAACTGAGTAGCCATTTGCACACTAAGCAAAGCAAGTTGTTCCACTTCATCATTCTAAACAAACAATCATCATATGCAGAAAAAAATCATATATTACCTATATGGTACAACTAAATGAGATGTTAGTTGTTAAAAATTAATAATAATACTACATACCGCTGCATCGATTGTTGTATTAGCGGGTATCAAGTGATGATTTGCGCCAACCAACTTCTTGACAAATTGAAAGTATTCAGGAGAAAAATGGGACCGCACGTGCATGAATTCCACGTTTTGTTTGAGAACATTCCTTTCAATTATCGCTGGCATTTTCAATCGTCTTTCAGCGACTGTGAAACAGACAGAAGGAAAGTTAATTAAAGATAGTGATAAATTCCTATTTTAATTTATTAGAGCATTATTAGCAGACTTACATGACATACTACTGAATTTGGCGGCAATGCCTGTGTCCACGACATCATGCCCTTGTGTAAAATAGGATGTATGCATTCCACCATCTTTTCTGGCGTCGTAAACTCATCCGCTTCATCATATGATCGAAAACCTTTTTTTATAATGCAAGTTAAACCTCGGGGGTTATTAATTATAAGTATATTTAATCACATAAGGACCATTGTACATACCTCGCCTGAGTAGTCACCACCAAAACACTGATTTTTAAGCTCTTCATCGTCATCCATACGACACTCAGACACATCTCCATCATCAAATTTGTACCATCTCCACATTCCATCTTGACACCTGTGTATAGAGCAAAATTCACATCCCATTGAAAATCATGGCACAATATGAACAAATGATAATATGACACCGATACGTAATTTCATATCAGACTTACTTGAACGAAATGTAAGAATAGTAATGTCCACCAGAAGCTTGCCCTGAATGTACAACTATTCCGGTTAATCGGTATTTTGTACAGACATTTTGGCCCAATAGTGCAGCATCATCTTGATCAATCATCTCTCCTTCAATTTTTGCTAGACCAGAGACAGTATAAGGTTCCATATCCAACTCTCGTGGAAATTCGAAGTAATCGTTAAACTTGATGGGACACACACGCTCGTAGTCATACTCAAATCGTTTTAATTGGATCGCTAAAACTGGAGGTAACTTTTTCACGCACAACCTTTTTACAGTAACCACCTGTGAAATCATATAGGACAATCATATGTTAACTATTCTTCAATATATATACCATGCAATTACTCAATTATTGCTAAATTTACTACCTTTTTGTTACATCGTTCACAGTGGTAAGCGTCAGCCCCCTCTAAGAGTTCGCCTTTTACATACTGTTCTAAGGAGTCTAAAAGATTAGAATGGTTTCTTATATCAACTGAAATCACAGAAAACGGTTCTTCTTTGGAATAACGATGTGGGCACTCTTTGCAAATCTTTTGATCCGAAAACAGTCCACCCAAATTCTTGGACATCACTTGCTCCTCCCCTAGTGCCTTCAGCCCATCATCTACACTCTCCACTAAGCTCATGAAAAACTCTACGGCATCTTGTTGCTCGCGAAGATTCACTGGCTCACCTTGTAATCTGCGTAATGAACAAAACCGAAGCACAATATAGACATTAGCAAACAAGAGGATGAAAAGAAACACAAAAGTTCAAAATCAATATATGTACAATGTAGTTCCATGATGCATGTTTGTTCGTTAGACATACCTAAAGTGCTTCCAAAGTCCATTTGGAATATGGTACTGAAATTTTGACAGCGCTAAATGGCCAAAAATAGATTGGATTTGTTTTAAAATACACACGTTATATGATTTTCTATCGTCTGAATTTGAATCCAAAGTGGAGTGCGATGCTTGCGACAAGGCCACTGAGTCTGTGGAATCCCTTGCTCCAACGTCATCTGGTGCATCCTCAGTAGCAGCAGTAGTGGTAGAAGTAGCTTCACCATCAGTTACTGTCACCCCCAAAACCCCGCGTTTAATATTTTCTACCATAAACAATTGCTGAAGAACGGAGTTCATATAGCAAGTGGCACCAGCATTTTTCAGACCAACAAAACCACCCATCGGCCTGCTTCCAACAGGTGGATAGTACTCCCATTCGTTTAATGCACTTTCGCCATCTACTCATAAAACAAACGCAAATAGCAAATATTATAGAAGAGAGCCAGTCAGCAAAGTAAACAACATGCGTTTAAATAAAATTATACGTACCCAAACAATATCCAAAAAGTTGTGTAAGAATTTCAACTGTCAGTTTCATGTTCGGATAAGATCCCGTGCAGAGAGAAACCAGAAGATCCAAAATAGCATTTTGCGTATTGGGAGTTGAGCAAATTTGAACAGGTGACTCAAAAGTGATTTCACCAGACCTTCTCATGTTAGAGTAGGCCTTGGACCAAGGGAACACAAAATCTTCAAGTATTTCCTAAAGGAACACATTAAATAGGTACATATAATCACGTTCCCAAAGTTTTCTTGTTTATATTTTATACATATTATGGAAAGAGTAAACACAAAAGCTGAAGCTGATCGTGAACACAGAGGTGTAACCTACCCGAATCATTGATTCCGCATTTCCACCATTTCCATTTCCACAACCTAATTCATACTTTTTCTCAGTAACCAAAAAACTGGTTAACTCACGAGCCACACATATGTGACCCTCCAATAAGTCATCTTGAAGGCACCCCTCACCATTTCGTTTAATATAATCCTACAATGACAAAACATAAAAATATTGAAAAGGGGGTGCCGATAGAACGCACAACGACATTTATGACTTGACAATTAAGACGTAGATAATCTGTACTGCTTACCTTTGCTTGGCGAAGCCATTCTATTTGAGTAGTGAGCAAGTGCTCGTGTTTGGATAGTGGGATATTGTATGAGTGTGAGAACCTCAGAAGGTTGCACAACAAATGAAAAACGTTGCTTGAGTTTTGAGGCATCTCCCTAACTGAATTTTGTATTATTTCGAACAGAAAAATTATGAAGAAAGTTAACGCGTTGTAATTTCCTGTGCATTTAGTGGCAATAGAATAGAACTGATGCGCAGCGACAATTCTCACAGAGATCGAATGACTATGAAATAACACCTGACGAACAAAATTTCTCCAAGTCGGCTCATTTAAAACTTGGTCCAGGGCTCCCGGGTTCATAACAAAGCTAAGTGTCAACGCTTCCAACGCCTCCTCACAAACTACGGGTAAAATAAATAAATCAACTGCTGATTTTGTAAAAAGTGGAAATAATCGTTGTCACAATTAGTAATATAAGAAGAGTATGAGTTTTAGCCACATACCCGAAATATCGTCTTCTGTGGGTTCACGATTTGCTTGGTGTTGGTCTGCGGACAAGTACGCCAGAGATCCTGTCGCGGCTGAACTGGCCAATTTTATTAGTAGTCTAATGGTCTCTAAGTCAGGCAATGACCCCTCCACAGCTGATACAAGAAGTGTTTTCAGCCCTTCTTTATGAGCTTCTGGAGCACTACTCTTCCAATAATTAAACAAACCATGTGACACTCTCTCAGCCGTTTGTCTAAGTGTCACTTCAGTCTGTGGACTAGGAACAGCTTTGATAGCATCGGAGATAATTCGTAGTCTTTCACTCCGGGCAGGGGTATTACCCTCTGATTCATAGCGATACAGCAAGTGAGATGAAATTGTAAGTATTGCTTTTGTTAACTTCAAAACAGCTAGATATGCAGATCTTTTCGTTGCAGTATCAGCCAATGGCATGAAATTATTTTTTGTTAGCATCTCCACAACCATTGAAGCACCACCAGCGATAAAAAACTTGTGTAAAAGTTCTAAGGTAGGAGTGCTATGTGTAGACACTGCTGGAAACAGCAAGGCATATAATACTTCCAATCTATACAAAACCGCCGCCGGGTCAGTATTAAATAATAAATTATAAGGCTTCTTGTCTACGAGAGGAGTCGTGGTAGCACTCAAGAAGGCTTCTTTCAGACTTTTCATGGTAAAACGACAAGGAGGTAGCACTGACAAATTCAAACGAGCAGCCTCCCTCAGCCGATCTTCTCCTATATTTGCACCAAGTTCGCAAAGCTTACACAAAAATGTCATCCTTTTCTCTGACATTGACATCATCTATAAAATTAATTAAAATAATTAAATGATATTAAACTAATTATGTAACAAAAAATAGCTTGCCTGGCGTAATATCAAACGTAAAGTAAGCTAGGCCTATCTATAGTAATCCCTTACCACAGAAGGTAGAGACTCCTCAGCATCTGTGTTTGGTCCATCGCTTCCAGCCGTAAAATGGTTGGGTGAACCACCTGAGCTTTCTTCACTTGAATCTGGAGAATTCGGTACATTATTATGCACTAATTTGGCTTGCATAACCTACAAAGCAACAGAAATTAGTCCTATTTATTCTGGCCAATAAATGAAATCAACAGTGAATGTGACTAATATTTGGCTCAGCAACTTTATTACCATCTTGTCCCGTAATCCAAACTGGTGAACTGTTCTTCTGTCATCAGATAAGTCAATTATTTCACCATTGTAAAATACATCCAATTTGAACCCCGAATTTATTTGCATTTGTTCCTTAACCTGCCTGATAATCTATTCACACAATTACAAAGGTTAAAATCATTTCTGAAACTACATTACAATGGAACAACAACAAATAAATAATATTTGTAGCAACCTGTCGTCTTAGACCAGCTGGAGTTTCATTCGTATGCGTTAAAACTTCCATATCATCGAATCCTCGGCCACTAGGTCCAGGAAATCGTATATAAACAATAAAATTCTTTCCTCTTGATGCCCTGTACAAAAATATTTCAACCGTTTTAACCAAGCAAGGGAAAGCATTCTTGTTTCGCTAATTAGCTTTTGATATCGTGATATAAAAAGGGAAACAGTACCTATATAGAGGAATAAACGCCCTCTCCTCTCCGTATTCAGCATCACATTCTACCACATACTCAAACAAAACTCGGAGCACTCGACAAGCTCTGGTAACTTCCTGACGTACTCTGTTCGTGGAGTCCTTGTCCTTCTCTAGGACCAATATTGTGTCATAGGATGCTTTGAGTCGATCAGCACATGACGAAAGGAAATCATCGTGAACTTCAATTTGGTTTGGCAATAACTTGGGCCCCAGGGCAGTGCATATTTGCCTGAGAAAGCAAATGGCTTTTGAAGCCATATCCTCACTTCCAGAAAGAATAATCTTCCATATGTAATCCGTCCCCGTTAGTTCAAGCTAAAAGTAACAATGCATTCCTTTTACTATCGAATAAATTTAAATACTGCAGTCTGCAGTAATTAAACTTTCACATTTAACACTCATGCTTACATCGTCCATAGATATTTCGTCCCGTTTATTAACTACCAACTTTTTCTGTTTGATGTTCACAAACTTGAAGAAGCGCTCAAAGCATCTATTCCCACAAAAAAAGTCAAGGATTGTTATATATATATATTATATTTTGGTGAAATAATATGCGTCAACGCGTCAAGTAACTTGGGATGTAATAATATCGTTTAGCTTACTCTAGGCCACATTCTGTGAGCAATGTTGGATCAAAGTTCAAGATTTTTCTTTCAAAGAAAGGGAGTATCATACTAGGATCCAAATCCGGTTCTTCATTATGCATTAATTTTGAAAACCACTCGAAGCACATTTCGCGGTCAGTTGCGAATGCAGGATTTTCTGCTAAACATAGCCAAATTGAGTTCGCTTGATCTTCACACAACCAAAGCTCACCAGCCTGAAATCAACATAATGATATTTTATTAATGGTGCGGTAGGATTTAAAAAGTAAACAAATCTCAACTCCATCAAATCAAACTAGAACCAAATATTTATGATATTGAAATTACCTTAAGAAGCGATAAGAGATACGTTAAACGTTCTTTTATTTGGTCTAGATGTGAGTAGCGCCCATCCAGTTTAACAAGGTGGGGATCCAGCACACCTTTTTCTACATTTTAAAAACATATACTCAGTTATTTTCTCCCGAATAAATGACACATCATTACATGCATGGTAGGTTTTTGTCATTTTACCTTTCACAAATAACCTGACTTTCTCCATGTACGAAGTAAGTGAATCACAAACTCTTACAACCAATTGTCGTTCGTTTTGAAGTTTTTTAATTATTTGGGCACGATAAGTGGTGGCAGGATTTTTGTTTGTCGACGATCCTTCTGGATAAAGACCAAATATCTCGTTCATGTGTTTCATTGCAGGTATGACCCAAGAAACGTCATCTTCAAGAAGTTTATCCATGCTTTTGTTCAGCCATTGAAACTTTTGATTGTCCCTTTGCTGTAAAAATTAGAGAATTATAATGATGAGTATACAAATTATAAATAGACAATTGAAAATGTTGATGACATCAAATGACATATACCTGTGAGCAGCTGTAATCAAGAACCTTGACATGGGCAGTCAAGGCTTGGTCCATAATTTCCGTTGGTACTTCTGTAGACTGAGCGAGGTTCCAAAATAGAGTTAAAACTTTGTAGGCCATTACACCATCTTTATCGTCTTCAGCTAATCTACGAATGAGCTCTAATAGTTTTTCTCTTTGTCTTTTGTTAGCGGTAGTCCAGCTTGTTTGAAAACACTCGAATAAGTGGTCCAACTGATCTGGACTGAAATCCCATGCTAGTTTAGCAAGTAGATCGTGCACATTTTTTACAATGGTATCGTGCTTTCCAACCTAAAAATATAAATAAATATAAATTGTAAAAATTAATACACATCAGGATTGGGCTTATGTAAATAAAAGCGGTAATTAATCAAAACTTACTTGCGCTGCCCAAATGTCATCCAAATCCTTCAGTGACAAGCTACGTTCTTTGATAATAAATCTTAAAATTTTCTCTAACTTTTCAACGTATTGGGGCTGATGCAATGAGTCCCGTAACACAATTTGCAGTACTTGGTTTTCAGCGAACCAATCAGCAATATTTTTGGATGTCAAATACTCCACTTCATCAAGACGATAATGATGTGTTGTATAATGTGATGTTACATTTTGAATGACTTGATTTATTTCATTCAATGCATTCATTTTCCCATTAAAGGAAGACACCTAAGACAAACAACGACAGTTCATTTTTTAAAAATAAATCACGACAAAAGAAGCATATAAACCGAAAAGATCGGGGCAACTTTAAGTACAAGCTAAATAAATAAATAATTGCAAACCTGTAACATTCTTAGAATCATTCTTAAGCGGAACAGCTCCAGGACTTTCATTTGTTCCTCTGAATCCGAGCTCCTAGATTGAAGAGCTTTTAGACATTTGATGACAGAAGAAATAATATCGGATTTGGCAGTTTCTTTCTTCAATTCATCATCACTTAGATTTTCAAGAATTTGTGGAACAGCCCTTAGTACAAATGTGAAGTACTTTTCTACCGTGTGGCGAGTTAAAAATTCTGCACATCTACCGAAAGGTCGAAGTAACGAAAATATGATGTTAACATTCAAACCAGACGGGTTTTTGAACCTTTTCAAAAGCAAATCAAAGCCTCCTTGACTGCCAAATCTATTTACGAGGTCAACCAACCACCCTAGTTTAAAAATAATAATAGATTTTTATAAATTGTATAGTTCAAAATTAAACATTTATTTAGTGATGATGCGGAAGCATGGCATAGATGATAAAATTTTACCTTTGCACTGCCTCATTTCTATAGGTCTAGCAAATAACTCTTCATCGCTCACAGGAACATCGGGGGAATACGTTTCTGGCTGACGATTTGCGTTAAACAGTGCCATGTCAGCAAGAGGAAATGTTATGATTGGTACTCTAGTAGGCGAAGTTGTGACGGGAGAAGAGGCTTGTTGACAACCGGAACCTTCTCCATCGTTTTCTTGCTCGATAACATTATCTGCCATAATTTCTTGAATTAATTCCCGATCCTGCAATTTCTGCAGACTCTGAGATTCTTCAGGTGGCGAGATTAAACTGTCCTCCGACTCGTTAACTGACACAATTGTTGTAGTAGAATCCACATCTGACTTCACTCCCGAGTCTTCTCCTGCTAACTGCAGAGAGGGTGTCAGGTCCTCTCCCGTTGTCGTTGAGGTAGACATTGGTGAATTGTCTCCACTCTCTCCCTCCCCACTTTGAGAAAATTCTACAACGGATTGAAGTTGATTATGGATTTCTAAATTAAAACCACTTTGACTTTCTGATGGATTCTGAGTCTCATGCAAATTTGTCATGCTTCCTCATTCCGACTCAATAAAAATTCGCAGAGAACACTTCGAATTTAAACTGAAGTCACTTGGCCAAAAAAATAAACATTTATAAACTTCTAAAACGTCGTGTATATTACAAGATTTACTATTCCAGTTCCTTTTCGATATAAACGTTGGAGATTTAAGTAGAAAAATTCCTGCAAAATAAATAATACAAAGAATATTGGTTAGCATTAGCAGAAGCTAAATTAATTTGCGACTAACTTAACTTAAAACTTGAATAAGGATGCGACACAACTTGATTTTTTGCTGCTTCTATCTCGTAGTAAAAAATTGAAAACCCACAGTTCAATTTGAACTTGATTACTGGCATTAAGTAGTAATTTGCAGGTTAAGGTAGCGTATCTCGTATTTTTAAAAATATTGCTCTTTTGAGACCAAAACAAACTCTATTAATTAAAACCTAGAAAACACATTTCAGCCCCCATAAATTTCAAC